>JTDE01000495.1:79276-140747 GCA_014338405.1 Paragonimus skrjabini miyazakii
ATGATATGCACTACTGATGAGCTCTAATGAGAACGAAACTCGAGGCTAGTGCTTCTTTTCCAAAGTAGCTGCCTGCAAATGCTGCAATCAGTTGTGAGTGATGTTTAACACGTAATTGAACAAAAAACGGGTTACCAGAAAGAGAACAGAGTGACAAACAAGATAAGCTAACGGGGTGGAGGGAGCTTCACTATTGCCGTTATTAGCAAACTTAGTAAAACTGAGGGCGAACAAGTCCAAAGTGCACCTATTGGAAGTGTAATTGACAAGCTATCTCAAACGTCTGGAAGAACGTGACATAACAAACAGGTAACATTTGACCCCCTACCATTTTGCTCAACCTTGTTTACATCAGCAACCACTACCTGATCAAACCCAGTAGCTTATCTCAAACGAGTAAAATAAAACACTAACTATAGTCATGACTACTGTGGGTTTCGGCTTGGTTTACAATGAAAACCCTACTGGAAACATTCAAGCCGGTTTGCTGGTGCTGATGTGTTGCTGAGGATGATGATGATGACGGAATTAGTGGGAAATGAAACCGTTGGCCAGGGCTCCTTCGGTGCCTCAACTTTATGTGTCCTCTGGATTGATACGTGTCAGGCCCCTGTGTTTTGTTCTAGTGCTACTAAACAGGCAATCGTCGTGAGCTGTACGATTTCTACGACGGTGGCCCAAAGTAGTCTGAGTCAGTATATTACTGTTTAAATTTGGCGAATAGAATTGTCATACATGAATGTGGTAAGACGATGAGGATCGATATAAACGGGACTGCCACAAGAATAAACGGAACAACTGACTGGTATGTGATTACGTTTACGGAGATATGCTGTGTAAGCATCTGCCCAGTGCTTCTGGAAATGGTGATGGCATTTACAGAACTAAATAGAACTGCACAGTTGCTGCTGGTAATGTATTTTCCTCCCTCCGAGGCGATCGGGCAACTTGAGTGTTACTTACAAGCAACTATAGCTCATGCCTACTGTAAGATCAGTGGAACAGTCATCAACACGTTAGCCTCATGAAACGCGACAGGAGTTCAAGTCTAAGTCGTTGCAAAGTTATGAAGTACTCACAAGCGTTGACAAGATCAAAACCTTAGTATAGCGCTTCTTTTCGAAAGGGACTGGCTAAAATTCTATGAGAATGCGACAACTTCCATCCGCAGTGAGTGACGTCCAACTTATATACTGTTGAAAGTTGGAATCATTTTGTATTTGTTTAATTTGTGATGTTAATTTCTTTGACTCGGTCTTTACCGAGTGAGTAATTAGGACGATAATAAACAATCGTTCCGTTTAGCAACTTTTGTGGCTATTCAAGCAAAAGTGGATGAGCGTTCACATATGATAATTCGGTCGGGTCTAACGTGAGGTCAATGGCACAGTAATAAACACGGTTGCCTCATGAACAGTGTGTCCGTGGTTTTAGTCCCGGCAGTGGCGAGGATATATGTACAAGCTTTGCTCCACTGGTCACTTCCAACCTAATGTTCTCACACCTCGTGTTCCTCTAACTGAAGCACAAACTTGGATATATGCTTACTCATATCGTCCATTAACTGCATATCTCGCGACAAAATTATAGAAACAGCGGACGATTCACCAAACTTGGCTAATATGTTATCCACAACAATGACTATAGTACAGTAATGTTCCAAATCTTAGTTGATCAAAATGTCTGGACATTATTTCTTCATAGGCTTATTGTATTTGTTTAATCACCAGTAAATCGGGAAGAAAGGCAATGATTAAACGCTGAGAACAGTTTATGAATGTGGTGTGACTGGGGTGAATTAACAAGGCGTAGTTATTCCGTCTTGCTTTGAAAGCATAGTTTAGGCATTCGTTGAACAGGTGTAACTTAAACAGAAGGGTTTATGCTGCTCTATTCTTCCCTCAAAACATACCATTTCAGCAAATGATCTGAAGACACCCACATTTTAATATCCATCCAGACTGTAGCTGATTATTCCAAAACTTTAATTCCAAGGAAAGACAGCTAGGCTGTTGATACGTAAAACATATATAACGCTGCATTACCTTGCGACATTGCGACCACATGTATGTTTGTTTTAGTGAATTTTAGAAGGTGCTCCAACGTGGAAATACAAACTATTAAATGTCAAATTGCATTCAAGTTTGTTAATTAAATCGCACCCGCTACTGCAATAGCAACCAATAATGACTGATTGTCGTTAGCTAAACGCGTAAAACAAATCGGTCTCTTCTCATTTTCTGTCAATGGTAATTCATACGTTTAGTCCATCCTCATTTAGTGTAAAAACATGTCAGTGATAAGTTCCAGCAATGTAACTTCTCGTTCATTCTTCATGTCGCTGGATTTTGCGTTAAATCAGTGAAACCGTTCTTCTCATCTTCCGGTATACCGATATCTTCTATTGTACATTTCTTGTCAAAACCTTCACTGCAGTCTGGAACTCAACTTTCTGTTGGAAGCCTAGCGGACGCTTCTTTTTTTCTGATCAGGTGCATGGAATTTCCCTTTGTTAGCATTTTACTTGGCGCTGTTTAACTCATGAAGTGATCCAGTAATCGGTCGAAGTCTCAGATACATTTGCACAAACGCAAGAAAGTTTCCTTTACCAGTTACATCAGATTACTGTCTCCTGGCAAGTTGAGATGCATGTAAATGTGACTTCGATTTTTGTCCCACAAAATTACTTATCGCTTACGCCTTACATTTTAATTGGCGAAATTCAACTCAGGGAAGCAAACGTAGTCAGATTCATGACTTTCTCGGCAAATGTGGTGCTCCCTCTTCTGAGAGTGTTTGCGGCTTAAGGGAGACAACAACGTAATGCATGGGGACCCGTTCCCATAACGTTGTCGCATGGTGTGGAATAACTATGAATAATTAGAAACAGTATTGTGATTTTTTGAAACATCTTCTGAATATGTTCGGGTACGAAACGTTTATAACAGTACCTGCTTATATTTCATACTTCAGGATGAAACCAGGTTAAATTGCTGATAAATAGTATAGCAGAGCTGATAAGTTTAAGGAAGACCCAATTGCGAAAACTTAGACTCCGGTTGGATTCGAACCAACAGCTGAAACGGCATACCCAAACTCATCAAATGCTCTATCAGCTGAACTATAAGGACATCAGGAGCTTGATAATTTCACATTTTGACTCATTTACCCACCCTTCCCACTGTCTCATACGGTGGCCAACAAATGATCCAGCAGATTGACTACCCAAACAAGGTTTCCCAATGATTTCATGCTGGATTCTATCAGCTCTACCAGGGGACATTAAGTTTGTATTACTAATGAGTGGTTTCATTGGTCCTCTCCAAAATGCGATCGGCCGATGATCAAATCCTACCAAAGAGTGTACGGCTTACAGCCGTTGAAATTGATATGTTCAGTTAAATTAGAATATAACTAGTATTTACTGTGTAATTCCATCACAAACCAATAAGATCCATTCTATAGTCTTAGCTATGCATTGTCCAGGTTGTTCGTCACAAGGTTGTATAAATCGAAAGAAAAGAACACTGATCGATCAATATATCCTAGAACCAGGAACTAACAATGAGCCCGAGTGTAAAGCTTACTCAAGAAGTTTATCGTTATTATTATTACCGGTTGTTATTCGCAGATTTTACGTATCCATGTTTTATGCTCTTATGACCAAACAAAATGTTTACATCTGTTGAAGAAAGAGAACTCAACGTTCCAGCACATTGTCATGTTAATAGACAGCAAGAAGCAATCTCACTTTGATACCCTAAAATTCACTCCAGAGATACTATCAAGAATAAAATGATACTCAGTGTAACCTGTTCATTGCAATCATCGACCTTGCTTAAGCCAATAATAAAATATGGCGGTTGATAAAATAATAACAAGAACCTTTACAGCAACAAAAATATGCATTAATTTACTTGTAAATTTGCAGTTCATTTGATTGATATAAATGAAAACGTATCTATCTTTGGTATCAGGCTTCGCATTCAAATAGGCGTCCCAACCAACTTTATCTAACAAAAAACATTAGATTCAAGTTTCGACGTCGTTGAAGCTCTATCCTTCCCACAATCGGGATTTGAACGTACTGCCAAGCTGACCATTGTACCATTACCCTCACACTAGGCACAGACAAAGTATCGCTTCAAACCACTCACTTTAGGCCTCACGCAGAGCTCTAGTCACTTCATCACAAGAATCAGACCACAATTTCGGAATTTCACATTCAAACTGAAATGATTCTGGCTATTTCGAAGTAATCGTGTATGTGGCCAACATAACCTGACAGCCACATTCACGTGATCTCTACTTTCGTGTTGACACTCACGTTTCAGACATCCTTTTCAGTATGGGTTTAGCTGAAAAGTCTCGCTAAATGCGAACATTGTGGTCAACTGTGAGTGATTTTACTTTTGTAAAAACCGTGATTACCGCAATGATGGTTGCGCAACTGATGATATTTATCTGTCAACTAATTATAACTTTGTAGCAGTTAGATTCTTGCCTGATTGTACCAGTTTCATCGGCAAGCTGTACATGTTCTCAAAAAAATGTTTTAACTGAACACTTCAAGACCCCACTCGAAATGGCAATTTAGCAGGCTGATGTAGACTTGCGCATATTAACGTTTTTTTTCCTGGGACCAGCTACCCTACCAAAATCTCGGTATCTTTTCATCCAACTTGGGTTTGATTCTATTCAAATGAAAAGTCCAGTAATCTCCATTAGTGACACAATCCCCATCATTCCGATGAATACCTCGTTATGTGCACCAGTGAATTTTTACAGAATCAAAGGCTCAATATAGTTGCGTAGTATTCACAGAACCGGTTTACAACTTTCACCGGTTCTTTCATTGTGTATTCAAGGTATGTTAAAGTAACCGATTTGAACTTGTCAATTGACAGATGTTTGGATGGTACGGTAGTATCTAATGAAATTAAAACTGTAAGTTAAAGGATGTTCGTTTTGTTTAAGTACACTGGAATCCGTGTCAGGCAATGCTAACTAAGCATAAATTATTGCTCAACATAATGTGTTCATAACCCTTTCGACATAAATGCAAGCAGGTTGTTCCCGGTTGAATGTACTCTAACGCAGAAAGAGTGGTTTGCATTCTAGGTGACTCACTTGGTGTTACACCTGCAAAATCCTTCTCGGAAAACAGTGATTCCGAGTAAACATAAGATGTCTCAAGGGGTGCAATGACTTGTGTCAAATTCTACAAGCTGACACAACATTTCTTGCGAAATATCAATAGTACATGGAAAACTGCCCAGATCTTAGAAACATTTCCTAAGTTTCCGCTACAGCATTCAACACTGGTTATTTTCTTTACTTAACTGAGAAGCCGTAATCATAGGATAGTTTATTAGTTGTGACCTCCCATGTGGGATGCGTCTGAAATTAGTGAATTAAAAAGTCCAATTTAAACACCAGTTGCACTCAATGTTAGTCCTTCATTATTCACAGTCATATTGTCTAATATGTAATTCGCATCGCGTAATACTATCTCCTGTATAGCGCATCATACAATAACCCTCTGAAGTGCGTACACTATCTGTGGAATATGAAATGCATTGAATGACCCTTCTGTGATCTAGAACCGTGTGTGTTTCTTCAGACTATGACAGTGAAATTCATAATGCACGCTTTAAAGATTAATTACTACTAATGAAAAACGCAAAATAAATTTTTTGACCAGGCTTGCGCCAAGTACATAACATAATCGTAATATCTTTTGTACATGTTAAGTCCATGCCGTTGGATCGAATTCCTCATATAAAACAACCTTGAAGTACTTGTTTATTCTGATAGACTGATTTTTATTTGGATCATGTTTTTTGTCTTCATAACTCGTCGTCTATGGTGTTTGGCTTTAAAAACGTGTGAACTAAACGATGGACGTTTGAAGGTTGATGAGGTTACAAACTACCTGAAACTGTAAAAACTTGATAATGACTGATAAATTTACTTCCTGTTTGTTGTATGCTCAAAGCGTACATGTAGACTAATGCAAACTTTGTTGTACATTCATTTACTCATAGACAGAAAGTGATTATTGGTTGGAAGTTCGAGGATTGACGTTAGTACAAACTAAACACAATAGTGTTTGCATTCAGATGAGACCATTGATTACTCTATTTCGAAAAAAAATCACTGAACTTTAACTTCATCCTTGTTAAAACTTATTAGTGGCGTATATTTTTGTTCAGAGCGGAAGCTGTACTCCAGCCCTGCTACTTTTGATATTAGCATGTTAACCACAGCGTCTGCAAACTCACAATAATCATATCCAAACGTTCAAATACACCCTTGTGTGATAAGTGATCAGCTTGACCGATCACTTCGGTCATGACTACTTTGAGGTTAATGACACTATGGTCATAAATTTAGTCTGAAAACCACAAGGGCCGGAGTGCAAATTACGGTCCAGATAAAGATATACACTAATGATGGGCTCTAATAGGAGCTTAACTCGAGTCTAGTGTTTCCTCTAAGAGTGAGCCAATCGAAGGACCCATCTGTGAACAAATTATACGAGTGAATGTGAGTTATGTTCAATCGGAAGTTGAGCGACTGTTTACGGCTGATATATAAATCGGGAACCATTCACCAACGCCTTGGTTGAAATTGATGGCGGTTAGCAAGCAAGTGATTTTAGCAACCACTAACGGAGTAGTGTACGGCCACTTAGAGTCGCAGCAGTGCCATGCGTGCCGAGGAGTCTAATCAACTAACATGAAGCAAGCGACCAAGTCATAGTCTAAACACACATATTACTCCATTTTTCACTTTACTTAACCGTGGAGCTTTCTTGCATTTTAGGGTGACTTATTTTAATAGTTTGTGGTTTGCCTACAATCTAGAAGGAGTCACTTCACTGGTGGTCGTTTGAACCAGCCGGTTGCGGAGAACTGAAAACTGGTTGCTTACTGGAAGTCTTTTACGGACAAAAGGGCATCTATTCATCCTGTATACAAAGCTGGTCTTCCGTATTCGGCTGAAGGAGTTAGCAGAAAGCAAATGGACTGGATTGCACATTTACTTGTACCAGAGTTCATATCCCGGTCAAGGTGAGGTTGCGCACTTCTGGTAGGCTCTGCAAAAAACCTTGTCTTTTGATAGAGGTTTGGCTGAAACCCATCTGAGTACAATAGTTGCGAAGACAGATTAATGATATTCAGTTTATATTAACAGGAATTCCCACTAATCAGTAGTATGTGTGTTTAATCATATTCATCGGGTAGCAAGTTAAATTGCTCAAATCATTAGGCAATGTCAGAGAGAACAAGTGAACAGTATGTCATATGGTTAATAGACGAGTAATAACGAAAGATCTTCAACGTAATTTTGAACAAACCGTATGATTCTGGTTAAAATTACGCTCGGATTGCACATTCAAGCCGACGGATTGCCTCAAACATGTTCAAACCTGTGTGACGTCTTGACTACGCAGTAAAGTTGCAAATCATAATTCCCATGCGGAGAAGTTTATTCATGCATTCAAGTTTTTGTTTTGCCCCCTGATGAAATTGGAATTACACCCCAGTAACCAGGATCGTAATATCTGTTTGTGCTGATTTTTACGCCCTGTCATCTGGAGCTATCTCCACAACGAAATGTACCATACACACTGTACAACAATTGATCTGGAGATGACACATCAGAAGTAAAGTTGTTCTTCATGTTTTAACTTCTTTTTTTATATATGGATAGCATATCAAAACCTCAATGTGGCAATCAACATCTGTACTCGTGACTGACTTCATGAAATGGTCACGGAAGTCACTCAAATTGGGTCCACAATTTTTAGTACTGTAGCCACCAAAGTTTAATCAATTAGTATACCGGAAAGATAGGAAAAATCACGATAGTCTTACTTTAAGAGACTGTACGGGAAAACGTTCTGCTGACTATAAACATGAAGATAAAGTTGTAGAGAGTTTGTACATTTATAACGTTATTTCATAGCAATGAGATTTTGTTCAGAGATAGTCAAACCACTTAGAAGGAAGATAAGCGAACAGATCCTTCCACATGGTAAATTCTTCATAGTTTTTATGTCGGATGAAATACTAGTCTTAAATTACGGCGAAACTGTTGGGCGTGGCACTCAGGTTGTTTACATTAACATACCAGACTTTCATAAGTGGAAAAAAACTCTGAAGTTGTAAATTCGAAAACCGTTGGAACTAAGAAAACGAACGATAACACTGACCACAGGAGATAAAAACCAACAAAGAAAGAGAGAAAATGGTATGCATTTGCCTATATCACTTCAACGATATGTTAAACAGCAGACTGTCTTATGTAGTACCTCAGTGACTGAACATCAACATCATATCCAACGGTTGTTTGTGACCAACCCAGTAAAGTTAGGTCAGTGTACTCTGAATATGTTGTCGATTCCATTATCATTCTACAATAACTGGCGTTAAGTGACTGTACCAGGCAACCAAGCATTCTTCAGACAAATCTGAATAACACGAATAGAACTGGTGTGAATGACATTTATGCGCTTTGTTTTAATTTATGTGTACAAACAGGCGCAAATGAACAGATACTTGAGGTCCTATGTTTCATACTCTGCCTATTGCCCATGGTATAATTTCTCATTACTAACCGAAAAGGTGTTGCACACGAGCGGAAAAGATAAAAGTATATTTTCTAAATGGCACTGATTTATGCGGAACTGTGTGCTTCAACTTTGATGACATGCTCATTATACCATCTTTCTGATAGTTGTGCGTTAACAGTAAGACAACGCCATTTGAAAAAAAAAATAATGAACAGACTTGGGACGCTCATCTGAACGGACACGTTTAAACATGACAAGTCAAGCAGCTGTTTGGATTAGCTTTGCCTTACTGCCGGACTTCTTGACCAATGAATGAACGGCTATCTGAAACCGTTTCTTTTAGGAGGGCGGGGAAGCAGTAGATACCAATGGGAATAAATATCAGCTTGTGTTTGCATACACACACGCGAAAGAGGTGACCGTAGTGAGTGGTAGTTGTTGTAAAAGTACTAAATTATCCGTGTAGTAATACTCATTGGGAAATAACGGACATTAGTTATGTGTAGATTAGTTCAGGCCATACATTCCAGTAAAAAATATTGGGCACCGGAGGAACCGGAATGAAGAGTTACTTGTAAGAAGAAACACATCAGTGCAGCATTGGGATCTATTTCCTACCTTGGGCTTCAAATAATCAAGGACTTATTCTATATCACCTTTTGCTCAGTATGCACGCATCTTTTTATGTCACTATCCTACCCAGTCATTTCATGTGACAGCTGTTAACAGTAAGATGAGAAAGTTGTCGTTCTGTGCTTCATGTCTCTTGGCTTTGACACCACTGTCTCGATATACGTTTGCACGGGTTCTCACAAACTAGTTATACATGTCTCTTATAATTGTCCTAGCAACTACTAACAAGCATAATACATTGTTAATAGGGACAACTAAAAATTTCCTTTTTATTGAACCACCCTCACCTGCTCAACCCAGAAGCTTATGCACGCCGAAGGCAAAAAACGTCAGTCACTAGTATGAAGTTCTGGAAAGATATAACCGTTCTTCATTCAGTATTTGGTCGACATTAGTCATTTCGGTTGTTTATAACTCACCTGATAGATATCTTGCTAGTTTCATAAGGTTCTTCAAGTTAGCTTGATTAAAACGAACCGAAGATATGGTTTTTATTTGCTTCTCAAGTATGATAAAATATCGGTGACAGTTAAATTTAGGTTTCGCATACAGAAATGCATAATGAGAAATTAGACAAAGAAGACTAGGAGTCTGGTTCATTCTGTTCACGAATAACACTGGTGATCTGAAACTATTGGATCACTGACTGATTCTCACAACTGTTGTACTACCCATCTTGAACCGCTTGAAGAATGCTCAACTATTTGCCTGACCTACACAGCTGTTTTTGAAGACGTTGGTTTGGGTTACACTACGCATTGTAAATTTTGATCGAAGCCCAGTAGTGGACGATTGCTGATAGTTAAAGGGTAAACGCTCATGACATTTGAGTAGTGTAGGTAACATGTTTAAAAAATATGACTACACGTAAGCAGCTATATTCACCGTGCCACACAAAAAGGAATGGCTTTAAACGTGTAAAGCAGATTTTTGCCTTTGTAAGTAATCTATTTCAACCTGTTTTAGACGATGGTTATCGGATTTAGTTGCTTTGAACATTAGTGACAGAACTGTGTGTGTCAAACACAACTTGTTGGAGTGTATGCTTGGAAGGTAAACACACGTACAAATGTGCCCCCTCCCTCATCATGGTTGACTAGCCCAGCAAATTGGTGGCAGCTGCTGATTGGGTGTTACCACAACCCACAGGGCCAGGGTGTGCGTGTGAAACTAGTAGCTAAAGTCACAGTCGGTTGTACAATCATTACTTGTGGGGTAATCAAAAATGTTCATAAATGGTACTGGTAATGATACCAAAAAATTGATGATCACATTCAGAAAGAAACGATAGGAGGTAACTGACAGACGTGAAAGTAAATGCGTTGATAAAAGGCCCGTATTTATGAACACCGGTTGAGGATAGCGACCACAAGTCAACCAATAATCGTTGAGAATTAAAATGTGACACAAAACCTTCATATCTTTGATAAGGCCTTCACTGACGTATAGTGCAAAAGGCTGTATATATATAAAGCTTCGTTCATTCCATCCACTCTATACTTTGCAAGTGACTGCCTGAATCAACCCAATCGTAACTACTACTCTATTCAAATTGGAGTCGACTAAAAATGCCTACCGGAATGCAATCGTACAGTCAGCTGTGAACGTTCTTCAGCTGGTTACATCCAAAATCATGGTGTACTTCTGTGTAATACCGTTGAATTCAACTTATTTCTAGGCTGCAATTTTCACCCGAAACAGTGCTTACTCTTTCTGCATTTGAATTGATGAGTTATATAAATGATACCGTTTCTGTATACAACCAACAAACCGTTCTTGACATACTGTAGAATGACCCATTTTTACTGAGCTCGATCACATATGAAGTAATACCGTGTGACTTGTTTCATAAAATCTCAGTTTCTCCAGAATTATGAGGGAATGTGAAACTTTGGGTTTTTGGCGCAGTTGTGAGAACAGTTTGAAAATAAACACCAAATGCTTACATAATGACTAATGTATCACATAATCACTTCTTTCTAGGTTAATCTGTTACCTATGCCAGCTTTTGGATAAGATTGTCCAATTCCTTGGAATTCACTCACTCCCGAGAATTAAGGACAATTTCATCAACCGTTTTATGCGTCGCTATTCTCAACAGCAAACACATTTTCATAAAATAAACATTTCGGTTAAAACAGTAATAGGGTTGAATATGAAACCATTTGAAACGTGGAGTAAAAAGCGCTACTTTATGCAATTTGCTTCTAGATAGATTTTGCTGCATTTTTACGAATGTTTACTGCAGACTGTCTTATTTATCAAATCTAATCGAATGCGTAAAGTGGAGTACAAGAAAATGTTGATCATCTGGTGGTGTTCAGATTGTACAACTAACAGGATAATGAAAGAATTAAAAACAACAACTGTGGATGTATAAAGTTGGTTTGTGTCCTCTACTAAAAACGGTTTCGATGTACTGAAAAAGATGCTGATTGCTGGTCACATAAGTGGCTTTAAACCCAATGAATTACTGCCTAATGTAAAGTCATTAGTGCGATGGACTAAATCGCTATCTGATAAAAAATTGAACCGGTGTTAAAATCAAGGTAGTGACATGAATGTACTACACTTACGCGCCCCATCAAAAGCAAAACTCAGGTCAGATGTTTCTTTTTGAAAACATCTGGTTGGAGCGTCTGTGTAAATGTGCTACCTGCGATTGTGTATAGTGTTCAGTTTATCTCAATTGAACACTCCATTAACTATCAGTGAATTCAGCTTCTTCCACATTATCTTATGCTACTCTCAACAAATTATCCTTCTTTCTATCGTTTGGGCTGGTTTCTCCGAAACATTCCATAACATTTGATAACCAAGTAATCATAAATGCAACATTTCATGATTTTGGCAATTCCAAGCATGCAGATGTTTATAAAACTGAAATAGTTCCCTGATGAGCTATTAGGAATTAACATTTCACGCGAAATGCTATTCAGTTATTGAGTGTAATTCCACTATACGGAAAAGTTTCCACATTATTCCAATGTCTAGGATTTTTGGATAAATTGTAGTGCGAACGTCAACCATGTTTATCACAACTCTCCGAGGGTTTGCTAATTGTTTTTATTGCAGTATCGATGGAAACGACGTCAACATATTCCTCAACAATGTTTCTGTAAAACTACTTATATTTATTCAGCAGTATCTCCACTACTACGTTTGTTCACTGAATGGTGGAACAGCGGAATGTTCATTTAGATTATCTCATCACATATTTTTACGTAACGTTTGGGTTCAAAATCAATTATCGGTCAGCTTGAGTTTTCTGTTATGTTCAAACGATAATACAAAATGACACAGTCTACCGTATGGTACGGCCATTAGCGTGGATGCAATGTTTGCTTCATTATAAAGAAGTCCGAAGTATAGATCCTTGAAACGACGTCGTTGTTGTTGAGCCCAAATAAAGGTAGATCCCGAACCTCGTTCTTCAACTGCAGACAAATCTGAGCACTAGCTCCACTATTTATCAGTGTAACGTTCGGATTGGGTGATTTACAGTCCATCAGGTGTTATTGATTCACGCTTCTGTAATACCATCAACTCTCCATTGAGACCACAAGAAGTTTTTAAACCAGGTGGTCCACCAACAGCTGGTCACTATTAGACCTGGGATAGTTAATTATCCGCCACGTTAATACCGCTCACACATAATGAGAACCGGCCGGCCAGCTGACCGTACAGTTTACATTGTCCTGAAAACTTGGATGAGGTAATAGTATTTTTGGCTACTTACTTCGTTTTATCAGTAGTACAGCCAGATTTGTACTCGAGCAAGTTGCTCGCTAGCAACTTACTATTTCCGGAAGCGGGGTATATGATAAGAAACTGTGAATAGCTTGCGACTGCATGATGTCTTACAAGTTACGGATATCCCGTTTGCGCCGATAAAGATTATGAGAAATTGAAAAAGGATTATCATTTAAAGGTTCATGTTTCGCATCGGACATATTTTGACAACAAATGTACTATTGAAATGTCACTGAAATTGTACTGTAACTGAGAATTTGCTGAGTGACTGACAGACTGTTATCGTTTACAAGCTCACCAGCGCGATTGACCTGGAATGGTTTAAAGAACTGAAACGGGAAGAACATTATTAATTGTTCATCAGGAAACCTTACGATAACTTACCTAGGTTTCCTGAAAAGAGGGTCCTTCGTGAGTGCCACTGTATGATAAATCACAATCGGATACGCTGACTCATCTTACTGCAAATAATACGGAGTTTACGAATAAAAATGGAAAAGCCTACGTCCAAGAAACAAGACAACAGTTATTTCAGTTGTATATAACAAAGAATAGCAACCATATTTCATATAAATATACACTTTCAACGTTGTGTTGTACAATCTGGTATGCAATTTGGTCTGTCTACTCAACGTTTGATAAATATAACAGAAAAATGGGTGAATCTGTGAGTTTGAGACAGACTGCATATCACCTTGCCACCTTTTCTTCTGAAGTAGCGCCTGTTTTCAATAGATACGTGTACCAGAAGCACGATGATAACACTTTAGACGCGAGTTTGGCTGTCAATAGAATCGTTCTGTTGCACTGCAACATGATTTTGTCTCCATTCCGTCAGCACAGTTGGATGGTTGTCGTTCGCCACGGCGCATCAAATATCCAGCAACAATTCGACAGGTAATCAAATCGCTCGAATATAAAACCCGTGGAAGCATAGAATGTTGAATAAATAAACAATCACAATCGAATGACCTGAATGGATGCGTTTTGGACACATCTCATGTTTTTGTGAATGTGACGTGGATTGTGAAATTTGGTGGCCAGATCCCTCACATATAACTAGTTTAACTGTCGAGAAAATGAAACGAACGCCTGTAAGTTAGCGTGTAGTTGTGTGTGCATATGAGATACGTCTCCGATTCAGTCACCAACAACACCTCACTCGAATGTCACCGAAACTAGCTCGTTTTTAGTCCACATGGGTGTCCTGGTTCTATGGGTGGTGCATCACAGTTGCAATGAATTCTGAATGTAGATAAGTTGTCGGAGAACAACATTCACTCACTAGCGCACTCTTCATATGACACCCTCGGTGAACGACGAATGATCCATGAAAATTGAGACAGGGGTCATTAACTCGAAGAACACTTCTAGAACCAAATGTTGTTCTTTGACTGAATTAGCTATCACATGTGGTTATGAATCCGTCAAAAGTGTCCCGTTCATGAGTTAGTTAGATATTCACCAGGGTTAGATTAATTGTCTTTCCTGTTGTATGAGAACTCATATTGAAAGAACTGATAGTGCACACAGAGTTTTTGTTTCAGACAACCGTCAATAGTGATGTAAGTTGCATTTACAAGGCTCGGTAGATGTATACTTGCCATAGCGTTTCAGAATAGCGTTATAGACTTAAGCAATGTATACAGTTGAATCTATGGTGACCGTAATAAAACCCACCAAATATGTTAAGCACTATCTTTACACAGTTAGTCATAAACATACGCTGAAAATTGTGCGATCATGTCTTTTGCCAAGCTTGAATGAAGTGCTGAAGAGGTGTGTATGGGAGCAAGTGGGGCACAAAACTCCTAGTAAAGCGTCTGTGTCGGTCATTTTCACCATGTACAGTAGATCCTTCCCTAAAACAAGACTCACGACCAAAATAAGCAAGAAACCGGAAAACTAACATCTTATCCAAGTACAATTTACGCTGGACCCATCTGAAATATGTCACCCAATAACTGAATCAAAGTCATTTGGGAACAGAGCACGACGTTATCAATCCATTCCAAAGGGAACACAATAACCACTTAGGTAATTTTAAACAAAATCAGTCCTAGTTAACATTGTTCATCCAAGTCTAACTAATCAATATAATCGGACTTTTGAAATAAGAGCAGGATGGCTGTTAGGTAACCGGTTAAACTATAGTGACATCGTATTCTCTGGGGCATTTTCTTTACTAGAATCCAGACAAGACCTTACTGGCAAGATTCCCTGTTGTGTGATAATTAATAAGGAGTGTGACCGGTAGCGCTGTCTTCACGGATCATACTGGAACATCACCAGTATAATACTCCATCCTTGTTCACGTTTGCTACAGTTTCGTGTAAGTGCATTGGCGAACATATCGTACATACAGGATAACTGCTATTTCTCTTAATGTCTAGGTGGCTGTAATTTACTCGACCTTGGGTGAATATCAGACATGAGGTTCCACCCGCGGGCCATCCTCGGGGTTTCGATTACACCATATCCGTAAGACCGGCATTCCCACACTACAGTGTAAAACCAATGCTCTTCTGAATACCACGTTATCCACTTAAATATGCCTGTGGTTGACATGTCATCTAGAACGCGATGATAAAAGGAAGGTGAGTGCCTTCTAGATACCAACTCAAAAAATCTATAAGGTGATCAGTCCAGGCCAGTGTCACAAAATGTCAGCTGACTGCGTCCTACATGAAGTGCCCGTTAAACACAAACTATCACGTTACATTCCACGTTACTGGCACAATTGTAATACATAATGTTGTTTGCATGTGCCATTCCGATCTGCTTTCCAGTAATTACCGTGAGTGAGAATTCTATCTTCATAATGCTGCTATTTCGATTGGATAGATTGGAGCTAATTCATAGTACTCAGTCCGTTCAGTCCCATTTTAAGCTGTTGTCCTATCCACCCCCCACTTACACTCCGTGAAACAGTATGCACACATGTTAGTGACATCTACTCATCAGAATAGCAAACAACGGATGGAGTTTATATGTAGAATATGGATGTATTGCCTGTTTACCCAATGTGAATCATCCCCATTCTGCCATTGCCCCAATACAGTTTCTTCGTAAGAGGTCAAGACATACTAATTTGGCTGTTTCGAAAGCACAGCTGATGAGGTGTTTTTGGTGGCAAGAGTATAAAAAGAAAGTGAACAAGCTAGTATTTTGTTCAAAAAAAAGACAGTTAACATCCTTTGAAAGTATATCCTTCAACAGTGTCCACAATATCTTAGGTGATGAGTGTATATCAGGGTTAGAATTTCCATAACGGCAAACTTAAAGAAACTGAAGAAGATATTTGTCCGACTTATTATTAATTATAGTAAGTATTCACTTCGAGTGGACAACATAGCAGGTAAAGATTACACTTGTTCGTGCACACCTCTTTCAGGTGTTAAAATACATCTACCTTAAGGAAATAGACTATCTAGTCACGTTCATCTTAAGCTTACGTCACCGCCATATCCTTATACTACCGTGAGAAACTCACATTCATAGTTTTAACAGTGAAGTTCTCCACCTATCATATCTGTCATTCTTGTTTATGTCAAACTGTCTTTAGAATAGTCTTGAACCTTATGTAATGAAGTTTTAAATCATTTTATCCATTCATACTATATACGTGTCTGCCTAATAATAGGTCTCAGGTTGTTCAGTATAATCGATTTGTTTGTACCTATTTTCCACCGAATTCATCATTAACTGGTGTGCAGTATGGGATTTTGGTTTATATAAATTGCATGTTCAGAAAACAGTAGTGTAGTGAAAAAGCTCGTTTTCGGTTATTCATCATCAGGCTAATTACATAACATTTATATGAAACACAGTGGTCAGGGTGAAACGAACAAAAACAACTAGCAAGTTCAAGTGAGGTCAGGCAAATCATGGGCACACGCAGAGATAACGTTTTCGCACGATTACATCACAATTATTATTGAGTGTTACTTGATTAACGTTAATTAAATTTCCATTACTCACCAGTGATTAAAATATCTCCCGGCGATTTAATGGTATTGGTGATTTCAGCTTAGAAAGAAGTTCTAGCCTTCAGATCGTCGAGTAAAATTAACGGGACACTTGCCGTCTGCTCTCAAGACGATCGGGCAATATGGGCATTTTTCACAAACTTATGTAGCTGAGTGCTTGCATACGGTAATTCGGTTGTGACTAACATGAGGTTATTGGTGCAGTGGTCGACATTGTTGCCGCCAGAAAACGTGACCGGAGATCCTATCCCGCCCATGGCAAGAATATTCACTACTGACGAACTCTAACACAAGCGAAATCCGGATCCTGCGATTACTTTCGAAAGAGGCAGAGCAAAAATTCTATGAGACTGCGACAGTTGCGACCACTTGTGACTGATGTTCAGTTTATAGTTCATCCTTTCTGACAACGAATTTAGGCTGAACCGTTGACAGTCTAAGTAAAACCTGAGAGAAGATAATTTCAAATCTATTCTGTAAGCGCCTTGATTTTCGTAACAATTAACAGCCTAGTCTGATTAAGGCAAAGCCATTTCATCAGTGTCCGTTTGCCCGTCCATAAACATCTTCACCATATTCCCCACTCCGTCTACGTTCTGGCTTCTGTTTTACGAACCCACTTCAAAGTTCATGGAAATTTGACTTTTATCATAAAAACTACGTTTCGCCAATCGATAGCGCAATACGAAGTCCCGTGACAAGGATCTCATACGCCCAACATCATCAGAATTAGGTGATATAACTACTTTGGAGGACATTGACGCAAAATGTCTTACCACAAACAGAAATAACAGTTACAGTGTTGCACTTTTCATGTCTACGGTATCGCAGTCGTTGGTATCCTAGGTGTAAGTTTATCTTCACAGAATAGTAGTATTGGTATTATTCAAGGGTGTTCACAGGATCATTTTATGCTAGATACGCGTTACTTCAATTTGGCACCATTGTAAGCTTAGCTGAAGATTGCCATCTTGTTATTCCTTAACGTGCTGACAGGGTACGGCCAATATTAGGAACAACCGTCTATAGCGGAGGCACACCCAAGAAGACACAGCAGGTAATCAGTCTGCCAGATGTCTGAATGACGTGTTGCTCTTGTTACTCTTCTGACCGCCCATACTGCGGTTGTGATCGCAGTTCGGAAGGCTGCGCTGAATTCCCATCGTAGAATGACCAATGATAAAATTCCAAGCTAGTGTCAATCACAGTAGAGCTTGGAGCTTAACGCCACCAGTGGAGAACCTACGTTTGATTCACGGAGAAAACTGATAAATTTAATTCAGAAATCGTGTAACTGGAAAGTTTCGTAAATTTACATAGACTCTCTTCAACTTTCCATGTGTTTTAGATCTGAATATCATCTCTTCAAGTTTCATACTTTTCAAACAATTCAAGACTTATCATATCCATGCACTAAGAGCCCATTTTTGTATACTCACAGAAAAGTTGAACAGTCTATGATGCAACTTGAATAGGCAACACCACTCGCAAGACATAACGGACCAACTCAGTTAATTCCGTTTTAGATTACTGATGAGTAGTCGGGGAGTTGGTTTATTTCAATTTGAACATCACCCACAATTGATCACAGCCGTCGCATTCCCATAGACTATCCAGTCGGCACCTTTCCGTTTTAGTTTCTAACGTCCTGAAATTCTGGTGCATCAGTGACACGGTGGAACAAGCTGTTTAGACAAGAAAAAATTTATTCGTCTAAGGTCGACTGAATGTTCGTTCTTTTTGTTGTCCATCACGTGACACTTGTTTGGAGAGTGGAATATAGGAGAACGAATGGAAGTGGCCAAAAACGTAACCGTTGCGAATATTACTTCTGTCGTCTGAACAGCGTATAAGGTGGGATGAATGTAATAAGCCGAAATAGCAAATGCGGTTAGTTTTGATCACCTTATCTAATTGGTCTTAGAAACAGATACCACATTGCGTTCACACATACTCAGACAAGTAATTTACGGTTGATAAGGTTGTTGTTAATGAGGCTGGGAATGGCTTTTCTTTCACCATACAAACTGATTGTGTGACCTTCTGTGAATACTTCTTAACAGGGTGCTCACTAGTTTAATCGGGTGAAACACAAACCATTGGGCTTAGTATGATGACTGAAAAAACTGGGAAATGCAATAGGTGAGCAGATTCACAGTGTGTGTACTGAGATCCTTACGTATACACAGAACAGTAACACAATTAAGAAGGTTCTAACAGCTAACAGGTTTAGTATACATTTTTTTCTATCTGCACTTTGAGATTTTGAACGATACGAGTGATCCTACAATGTAGACCGATGGTGATTTCTTTTTTGTACAAACTGCTAAGATCGAGTTAGTCTTCTTGGAGAATATCATTGATAATTATAATAACAAGGAATTACTATAGAGGCATATGATTGCTAAATTCTCCTGTCATCCAGATCAGCTATTTCAAAGTAGTCCGTCAAGGTAAACTTGAATCCGCTTTCAAGTTGTCTCACCATACTGACTATTTGATGTGTATTATCACTCGATCCAAATTCCATGAAACATTTTTGGGACCGATCTGACCTATTCGAAAGTATCATTCAGCCTTGATCAGTAGCGAGGAAGTTGTCAAGATAATCACTAGTGCAATTTTAACACAACTTGCTAGTCATCAAACCGACAACTTTGGTAATTCAACTTATCGAGTTAGTTCATTTCCGCTAGAGGTTAAAAGTTGGCTACAGATATGGCAATCAAAATCCGACGGTAGAACAAACCCGTACGCATCCAGATGGACTTTGCTCAGACAATACGATCACCATAGTCAACTGTTGCACAGCGATTAATCAAACGTTTATGTTTTCAATTACATAATATGTTTTCAAGTTGAACATCACCCACAATTGATCGCAGCTGTCGCATCCCCATAGACTTTCCAGTCGGCCCCTTTCGAAAAGAAGCACTATGGGGATGCGACAGCTGCGATCAATTGTGGGTGATGTTCAACTTGAAAATTAACCAAATCCCCGACTACTCATCAGTAATACATAATATGTGTTTCGTAGTTTCGTTAAAGCGTCTGCTTCATTAGCAACTGTGATGTCTGTATACTTAAACGATCTCATCATTTGCTGTAATTTAAGCAGCCTTGAGAGCAAAATATAGTGCAAAATTTATACATCTGACCTACCAATGAACAGCTACAAACCAGTTTGTTATATGTACCGCATTTATGATGGTTACTCAATGGGTTTATAACACTTTTAAAATCTCTTCTGATACTAAATTAGGTAGCTCAGAATTTATGACACTTGCTACCACGTGCTATAATTTTATTCCTGTGTGATTGAATTTAACCTGAGACGTACAAAATCAAATACACTAGAATTCTCACATTTTCATTTGAATTCTGAGGAACCACTAATTTGGAGGATAGTCAGCGTTACGGATTGCAATGAGGGTGAATTCCCAAAATATCTCAAGTTTTGTGTGACTCTTTTAACTAGTCCACTTTGGCTTATGATGAACAGAAGTGGACCGGAAACACTGAAAGTCGATCACTTTTACAAACACAGATATTAACTCAGGGGCTATTTTACAACAACATGAGAATAGTTGGTAGTCCGCGGTCTTTTCATCGTAGGTGATTAGATAATATGTAATCTATTCACAAGTGACTATGATTGCACTACCGTCCATACTAATGTGGTGGGACATAACTAGAAAATGATAAAAAGTTGTACACAATTATGTTCCCCCGTGAAAAATAATCTACAGTTCAAGTCTCAGCTCTGTTGAGATTATACCTTAATGGTGGGATTTGGCAAAGTCAGATCTCGCATTTATGGTTGTTAGCTTAAGTAAAGCTCGAGCTCGAATCGCTTGATTAATATGGACTATCACATTGATCGGTTCTGCTTTGAACGCAGCGACCAACTATATGTCCACAACCTGGGCGTTTACTGTAGTTTATGCTGACCCGGAATATGAAACCAACAGTTCTGGTCTTATTAAAAACGTCAACTACGCTCTCAGCAGATCTGATCACCAAGGCAACTGTATATCCATATATATGTCTGTGTGTATAACGATGTTACAGATGACTGATTGGTAATTCTATGCTCACTAGGTCACCCGTGCGTTACCGGTGACCTACATGAAAATGTTTTGTTTATCCATATTCATTGGGTTACCTATACCAATCTGTACACCCTGATATTTGAATGCAACATACACACACGAACGGGTAAACCAACCTAAGTTCGGTCTGCTTCGATTACACATACACTTGGTTACAGGTGCAACATAAATGGACTGTTTGCTTGCACCTATAAGACACAGGTCAGTTACTGGCTCATCGTCAACCTGGGCTGTCTTGACTAGTCAGTGTTTGTGTATGTGAATGAGTCTGTGTTTGCTTACTTCTCACCGTTTGTTTGTAGTACACAATAATTCAAAGGCCTAACGTGTTGCCGTACTAGCAGTGCAAGGCTGGCTCATAAGCGACTAAAAGCTTCCGACAAAATGAACCTGGTTTAGAATAATGCTTTGTTGCATTTCTATTGAAAGATACTGCCTTACCCAGTCAATCACGGCTTCTCGGCATATGTCTCACATTTGGGTTGCATACTGGACTGTCGGTATGCAGATTCGGGGGGCTTCCTGACCCAACGTAATTAGACGCGCATGCAGCACCACAAATGGCTCTCGCTGGACTACTCGTGGTTCCATCAGCCACGCCGTATCCGACATAAGTATGAAAGAATAAGCCGTATGACTGAAGACCCTTTGTACCAAGACCGGTTTAGGCGGGTGGACTGCAGCGAATTCGTGTCCTTCAGAAACGAAAGCAAGCGACTTTGCAAACGCATGAGTTATGATAACGAGATCCACTGCAACTGGTTTTATGAACGTCACTCTTAGATGGTTAGTGGCTCCGGAAAAGTATGTGCCCTAACGCTAAGCAGTCAAGCATGTACGATCAGTTGTTACTCACGGAACTATCAGGCACCTGTTCAAGATCACACTTTCTCATGCTTTCAGGTATTAGACTGTGTCCTATCAATCTATAAGATGTACACTGACACGTGCAAAACTTGCTCCAGTGGTGTTATAGTAGCGCAATTTTGTAATTCGCATTTCAACTATCTAACTTCAACTGCACTTTTAGCAACTCCGTTGAAGTTCATATTTTTATTCACCATGTTACACTATGGTTATGGTGACTGTTCAGTGAATTGCCTCAAAAACGCAACCAGCCAACGCAATCCCAAGATGTACTACTTGCATTGCACTAAAAAATGACTCAGATACTGTGAGTTCTTTTGATGAAACAATTACAGTTCATCGTCATTCTAAAGTCTGAATAGTACCATAAACTTTGTTCCCCTCTCCAGGTTGTAGTATTTTTGGATGCGTTTTCCTAAACAACCGAAAACAGTAGTGGTTATGCTCACGCAAACCTGTAGGTTTGAGTAGCTCACAAATATATTGAACCAGACCGTTATTAAGTCCCTCCGTTCCAAGAAACAAAACAGGTAAAAAGACAATCAAGAGAGGGCTTAGTGTTGTATCGTCTGATGATCATTCTCAAATTCTCGCATTCCACTTGTTAGGAGGGGCACCTCCAAACAAAGTAGGCATAACGAATTGCACAACTCCCTTCAATTCGAGTTTATAGATATCACCGTCCTCAAGACTGTGCAAGCTTACAGATGTCTGAAGTTTACTAGGAATACGTTGGTCCTTAGTTCCTTAGTCAGAGTCAATGTAGGTGAATGGTTCCAAGTATCCAACCAGATTGCTGCTGTACGATCAGATACCATGTTCGTTTCAGCTCTATCTTACCTATCTTTCCTAGTTCACTTGTAGACGCTCCCATAGCCTGACTCACTCTAACGCCATAACTGCCATATATGATTGTGAAGACTGTTTTGCACCCTCTTCTAGCTGCCGTTTACGGTAATTTTGTACTATATATATTCATAGCCTCTGTTACCTAGTTTTTTTGGTTTGTTCACAGTTTTCCGTTTCTTGAGTTGAAAATCAAACCGCACGGTCGAGTGCGTATTTGTTACAGGGACCCCCAGATACTCCTACTTGCTCCATTCTTGGTTAGACTCATCAGATGGGGATACATGGGTTAAGATCTCAGTTACAATAAAACGGTGCAGACTTTATAATTTATTGTTAAAAACTTTGGTAAATATATTTGTTTGACTGACTGTAACACATTTTCATATCTGAGCGTATTTAAGGCTACCGGAGTGGATGATTTGGTTGGCTGCAAGCAGGTGGCTTGCGCCTCACGGCTTAAGTCAACCAGGGGATCAAGGTCTTTGTGGCCCGTGATCAGGTTAGGATCTGTGGGCCTAGGGATTTATTTCAGCGAACATCCTCCACATCGAACAGTGCATTCTGTAAAATTGGGCAGAAATTAATTTCACTGAATGAATCAAATTGAAACCAGGGTGAATGCTCAACCATCTCCTGACCTATCAGTTTCACAACGCGGCAGCAATATCCGAACGCATGCGCGCTGTCCACTAATGAGTTCATCTTCATCGCTGCATAGTTACTATTTGACGTTGAAGCTACTTACTTCCTTCTGTACAGCCGGCTAGTTCGATGCACGCAGTACACCATGCAACAAAACTATTCGGTCACCTCGTCTGTTAACCACATCGCTGTAAAAATATCGACGTAAATTTCGGTAAAAAGAATGTACAGATCCTGTTGGAAAGCTACACACTGAAGTTTGTCCGAATAGCATTATTGGAAGAAAATTTGCACTTAAAAGCGAGAAAAACTACCCTCTCAAAAATGAACATTTAAATTAGGCCCTGTAATTCTACTGAGGATCAACGTAAATATATTCAGCTATTTCATTTACTGTTAGATAAATCGAGTTATCGGGCTACCGACAAGGGTAATATTACTTTGGAACTAAAACTCCACCACGATCGTTTTGAAACAGTCGCTGGTTCTGTCCTCTGACCACAAATGACGAGCTAATAAGCCAATCAGAGTTTGTATAGGATTGAGACTAAGACTGTTGACAAGAAATTTCGGAGACTTAATCTTTGAAGGAAGTCTCAGTGTTCGCTTGAAATATGATACACGAAATGGGGCATTATGTTGTTGTCCACTTGCAATCTTTTTCCAAGTTCATTAGGGAAGCAGAAACATAAAGCCTAACAGCATCCACGCTTAAAGTGCGTAGTCTTACTACGTAATATGGTCCATCTATTCGGGTCAAGGATTGAAATGCCATGAGAGGGTTTGCTAAAATTCTTCTACCAGTGGTAACTCCATGCGTCAATTCTTGTTCGGACAATGAACTTGAGCACCGATTTGATTAATGAAGCATACGCTGTATTGGAAACCAACCAGCATACACGTTATTCATATCATTTTCACAAAAGCACTCGGTCTATCGTTCGTTTCGGTGCCAAGATTTTTACGGAACTTTTTAAATAGTACGTGACAAAACATGCAGACCCTTTGAATGCTTTTGATGCTTCCCTTTACTATCAGGTGCATTCCAGGGGGACATAATTCACTCCTTCTCCCATTCGATTATCTCATCTCATCGCGGTCTGACAAGATTAATGCAAGTAAAAAAAATTAAGGACAATCAGATACGACTTAAGGAAAGAGTGACGAGTTCACTTTAGGATCAGGTTGACAAATCAGTCTGACATCATCAGTACTGGTTAGATACCAGGCTATATCCAGGGCTCCAAACACCAGAGAATTAGTTGACCGGCTAGAGTTAAATCGGTCCGATGGTCGGATAAAAGTTTATCATCTTGTTATTTTTCTATTCTTAAGTATGACCTATTTTTCATGATAGTTTATCAATCTAGTGTTTTCCAATAAAAAGTTTTTCGTTACAACAGAGTTATTTGCTGTGCGGCTGATAACAAGGATTGTACTTGAAAAAGATGGAGTGGACGTTTGTTTTTACCATGAGGTAAGTGTTCATGCTCATTTATTTCGCGGCACATAAAGTTCAAAGTTGTGTAGAGTCCCTTTAAGTTCCAGTAGGTCAACTTGTTATGCAGTTGGGTATCTAACCACCAAGTAAGACAGGTTTGTGGCTCAATAGTACTCACATAGTCTTATGGTTAGGTTATTGAACTGAACACCTGGTACAGCATGCAAGAGTTGCGAGGACATGAATAGATGAAGCGGTTGTGTAGTCCCACAACCCTCACAAGATGATGTCAATTCACATATAGGCATGCTGTGTAATCTGTTTAATTTTATGACTTAGTCTTAGTAACCGCCACCCTTTGTGACAGTTGTTTTAGTTACGTTCCATATCATCAGAAGCAAGGTAACTTTATGTTCATCGTCCGATCGTAAAATGTAAATGTTTCAACACTGATCGCAACATACAGCAAGCCAACCATATCATTTGATAACTTAGTGGGATTTACGTCGATTGTCAACCATTCGAGCAGTACGTCTTCGACATATGAACAGCATGTGACCAGTCGCGAACACTAAACATGTCTCTTTGGATGGCTGAACTAACTAATATGTTGGATTCAACTAGGCTTCCATCAGCATTCAACGGTGTGAACCAAATAGTACACAATTGTGAATAAAGAATGATTGATGTCAAAAATGACTGTTAGTCCTAATGTCAACGGTACAGTTACCAGCTGCTTATGGACAACACATTTTTAACAAAGACACTTTCCGAATGTGATATTTACACAAATC
This sequence comes from Paragonimus skrjabini miyazakii, assembly GCA_014338405.1. Taxonomy (NCBI): domain Eukaryota; kingdom Metazoa; phylum Platyhelminthes; class Trematoda; order Plagiorchiida; family Troglotrematidae; genus Paragonimus; species Paragonimus skrjabini miyazakii. Next base: position 104,938 of record JTDE01000495.1, read on the forward strand.
GTCAAGATGAAAGTGTTACATTAAATGACGTAAACTATTAACATGATTCGACGGTGTGAGATATGCACTACATGCGGATATCTGAATTAGTGTAGCATATATGGTGACATTTTAAGAAATTTTATAACACATAAGCCAGGGACTTACGGTATACGAATTAATCGTTTTGGGTGAAACTTGAATCGGTGATATAGTAAATTTTGAGTAATTCATCCTAAGGGGAGGATGTGTGGTGATAGGTGCAGAAAACCTGCGATATAAAATATCACGGGACATGTATTGGGCAATCGGTGGTTTCAGGTACAGAGTAATTTTGACTGAGGTTATATTTGCCCCCCTTCAGGTTGATTGTGGCCTCTATTCTGCACCAGTCATTAATGGTCACACTGGCTTGTTAGCAAGAAATCTTACACTGTCTATGGATACAGTAATATCGAAGTTAAGAAATGAGTTGATCGTGAGGATACATGATATTCGATTCACTGTAAGGTTTGGGATTCTTGATTTGTGGATGACAAGCGTGTACGGTCCATCTACGTTACGTTCCTGCATGTGCATGCACAAACGCATTTATACGTACACGCAGTCGCCCACTCACGTGAACCGTCCCGTTTCACACCTGCCGGTTACAAAGGTCACGTGCGCCCAGACATGCTTTGTACTTTTCTCATAGGCTTATTACTGGGTCATCGATACGTTCACTGTAAACTCTAGTCATTGTTACGTGTTACTTTCATGCTGGCTCAATTAGGATACACAAGGTTCCTCCTAAATCTTTTGAGTTCTCATTTCAGTGCGTAGTGCAGATATAGCAAAGCGTATCCACATCTCTAACACCGATGTCTATTACAGCACACAAGAAGACAACCCACATATATTTCAACACTAAGTTAATTCTACAATATTAGTATTTTAATACTTCCATTGACTTTGATGGCACCGTTAACCATAGCAGGTAGCAAGTAGCATGCCGATTTGGGACCGAATTATTGCAAGCTATGAAGTGCGAAGGATTCTGAGGGATTCCATGATTAAGTCCGTTGTGGATCGACAGTTCGAGAAGATTGTAAGCACACACCATGATGTATACTGTTAGAAGGTTTAAACCGTACAGATGTTGCTTCTTCTTTGTTCATAATAATCATTTTTGCTCTGGAAACAGGTGTGTATGTAAAACAGCGGAAGAAGTGACTGCGTAGAGTAAACTATAGAATTAGTGTTTCCCGACGGAATGGCTTTCAAGGCATAATCCCCCCCATTGAGAAACCCGCAAGGTTGGGGGTGAGATACCCCGAAGACTACTTAATTGATTTACGTGTAAAAGATAACGTTAGACATACGTTTGAACAATAGCAATTGGTTCTTAATGTTCACTCTAACTGTTTAGTACAGGAGTTTATATCACTTAGGGAAATCGTGTTAAATCTACTGACAGGTGTCTTTAAGGTCTCTACTTTCTGCTGAGATTCTATTAAGGCTGTCATCATGTCATGGAACACTAGATCTTTCGCTACGTTCACTATAGGATCGTTTTCTGTGTAAAGACTTTACATAGTACCTTCTGTGTGATTGTAGGATAAACGTATGCAATGATGATTCCCCGAACTTACTTCGGTCGATCAGCATGAACAGCAACATTGCTTTAGTTGCATGCTTTCGTCTGAATATATTGAGAAATTTGAAACACTGAGTTCCCTTTATCCAGTTCAGTAAGAAGACTAGAAGAAATACAATTCGAAATGCAAACATTCTGTTTATTCTCATCAGTCGATTACGTAAAACATTCGGGTATATAGGTTAGGGGCTTGGCAACAAGACAAAGGAATGGACAAATATCACATGGGTGTAATCAGGGTTCTCTGCTATGGTAACGAAATTGATTGCGTCAGAGCCTTTTGTCAACAGAGGGCCGGTGCGTGTATCTTGATCAACTGTGTCTCGGAGAACGTCAAAGCCTAGGGTTGCGGTTGCACAACAGGACCATGAACGAAGTGATGGGTTCAATCACATGACCTGCTGCGATTAAGTGTTTCGCGTTCGAAGATGCCGGATTTCTGTCCGAGGGTTGGCATATTGACGTGCGTTGAGTTACTGCTTGCACTATCCACTTGGCGACGTGCTCCGCCTTCCTCTGTCGTAAGTTTCGGTCCGTTCTGCCAATGTGTGATTCACCGCAACTTCAGGTGAACTGGTGGATAACATGAGAGGCAGAGTTTTCCGAGTACGATCAATCGGGGCAATGGAGATTCATCCTGCGGGTGGAAAGCAACAAGCGCAATTCCGCTACGGGATATGTGCTATCAATGGCTGATTTCAACTTTCGACTTACATCGTTAATGTTGTGGTCATCTGTGTAAGGAAGGATAATAAAAATCTGCTTCTTCGGCGCTGAATGTGATTGGGGGGTAGCCACTCGTTCCTTGCAATGAATTTCAGTAAATTCGACCAGATATGCATTCGCAAGCAGAACATTGTTCATGAGCTCCTCTTCAGACTTTAGGTGGTCGGCTGTGCATCCTCTCTTTGCTCGGTGAAAAATGGTTCCCACTAAACTACGTTTGTAAGCCACGGGCGCGAATGAAGAGAATTGTAGGTATTGCCCACTCCATATGGTTTTCCGCTAAACAGATCTACTAAGTATACCGTCTAAACGCCTAGAAATAAGGACGTCTAAGACTGGTAATGGGTTATCTAGCTCCTGTTCATGAGTGACACAGAGATTTCGATGAGTGGAATTAAACTGATGCAAAAGAGTGATAAGATTATCAAAATGAGTGAATATTAGAATGTCATCGACATACCACTTATAAAGAAGAGTACGGTCAATATAATCCGATGGTTCATCTTCAATCATTCCAAGAAAAGTATCAGCCAATGTTGGGCCCAACCTATATAACTGAATGTATTATGTAATCAACTGATGAAAATAAAAGAAATGCTTGCATGTCGCAATGTATGTCTTCTAGCTGTCTTAATGAACAGAATATATTGAGTTGGTTGGACGACTCAATTGTTGGCAAACTATCTTACAGTCTCATTATCACTCCATCTCATGAGGAAGCTGACAACATGTGATTATCAACATATACTTAGCAGAAGTATTTACACAGAAAAAGCAAAAGTCACATTTAGTTAGGAAAAGAAAAAGTAACTGGTGGATGGAGTTTCTTCTTACCGGACCCCATACTTTATGGAAACTCAAAGATGTAACAATAGGATTTATGTCATTCCTAAAACTGACTATGTGTACTTGTTGTAACTAACGGAAGAACAACAGGAGGTGACTACTCTAGTAACGAGCTTTTAGAGAAGGTGGTTGCAAGCTACAGATACATAAATAATTACGTGTGAATTATAGCCACGGCTATGTACGATTGTATGAGAAAACTGTGAACAACGGTTGTCAAGTTATATGTACCGGTTCTTTGCAGGAAGACACGTTGTTGCCCGTCTGAAAGGAGTAATTGATATATACATTAGATAAAAGCATGTGAAAGCCTCTATGACCATCGAACAAATGAAAGCTTTATCAATGTCAGATGATGTTTGTTGGGTTGGAAATCTTTGAGGTGAATGTGATACCATAACTGATCACTTTAGTGGGAGATAATACGTGATCTGCAATAGATTGGAAAAGCTTTCAGTGACTTCGTTCTTATATGCGTTATTTTTCAAAAGGTATTATCATTAGGGATCGTCACAGGCCCTTCCAAGCAAGCAAATTGCTTACGTGAATTCAACTACAAAAATCACGACGATAAGCTTTTGTTCGTAAGGGGTTAGGTTTCGTGGAGGACGACTGTCATTAATCTGAACACTCCTCGAAGATGGTAAACTAGTAGTCCGTGATTCAGGGAGCTTCTGTTCCTCCTCGGTAAAAGTACCTGTTCAACGGCCGGTATGTAATGTTGTTACGATGTGGATATTTCACTTGTGGACGTTTTGTTTGTATCCGAATTGGGCACGATAAAGGAGGATTTTACTTTTCAGTCACATGACCTTGTGGTACTGTTGTCTTAATAACTACCAAATGACGGTCTTCTCAAAGGTTTCTCCCGCGGAACGAATGAGAAGTTGGTTATACCGAAATGTTTTTAATGACATGATCAATGGTTGAAAGTGATCGTTCACAGGGCCATACCAGAAGTTGCTCCAATGGTGCTCTAAAGAGTATCATCTGATCATATGTGCCTTCCAGTGGATGCTTTCCTAGAGAAACCAGTCAGTCTTTTCTGTTCATACTCGTAATCGCTGCGGAAATGAAGCCGGAACTTACGTAAATGACAATCAAGAGAACCATAGGAGTTAATGCAGTAATTACTTCCCTGACAATTATTTGGACAAGATACAGGGCACAAGATACACCAAGATGCACGACATTTAAGTTTGCTACATGTGGCACAGGCGCCTGTGGATTCTAGGCCAAAATCCTTGTTCCGTCCATGGTTCGATAGATAGTACGGATGATTGAGTGAGAAAACTGAATTCGGGTTTTCAAACTTGCTACGCTTTTCAAGGTTTGTTGTGTTCATTCAGGTCTGAAGTTTGGAAGTAACTGGTCTTATGTTTTCATACTGGCTGCTCATAAACTTCTTTCGTTAGCTTAGTAGGAACAAATGTGTGTCAAACAATTTTTCGTTTTCACGCAGATAACACTGACCGGAACACGACATTTAAACCCAACTAGATACGTAGCTGAGTATTACAACGTTCATGTTACTTACTACTTCAGAATCACTGTAACAATAGTTCAATGAAATGGAGAGATATTTCCATTGCTGCTCAAAAATGATTGTTCGTGTTTTTTTCACCAAAATGGAATCTGTCTACTGTTAACCCGTTTTCAGTTCCGTCACACGAAAAGACACGAATCGTGGTTTGAACACGGATTTGAAGCTTGAGGTTTGAGTGAACACAATTGTGACAACGAAATTCATAGCGGAGAGTTCAACTTTAAGTTCACAAGGGACCACTCGGTTTATCGTGTCAACAGCCAGAGACAACCGAGGGAAAAATGACACTCGGTACACTGACGACGAAAAGATGTTGATGTGAATGATGAAGTTGTAGTAACGTATAACTGCTGCTCCATTTGCATCAATCCAAATGCCCGATTCTCTATTAATAGCCAATAAATTTGTCCCTATTTTCATAACAATTTGTGCTTACTGAACCGACGGCAATATAACTCCATTATCTATTTGGTCTTTCAATCCAACCGATTCTGTCTGAATGCGCCCAATTGTCTGAACCAACACAGTCTATCCCCAGACCAACGTATGCTGGTAGCTAAAAAAACGTTGAAATGTTAATAGTGACCATCAAAAATCATTAGCATCAAGGTCATCTTCGTCTTCTGAGTTAGTTTCTGAGAGTGAATACCGACTTTTAATATATATAACCTATATTTCAGTGGCTCGTGTTGTATAATACAGTATAGTTGTGATGCGTGAACTGATGCATTGTCAAATTAGACCTTTGCGGAGAGACGTGGTAAATATTTCAACGTTTCCACTTGTAAGCAGGAAATGTTTCAGGAGAAGATCGATATTACTTGAAGAGCTTGATGTTCATTTTGGGCTAAATGAACTTCCTGTTTTGTCTCACCAATCTTCACTTTCGGTTGTTTTCAATACGCACCAAATTACGAAAGTAATGTATTTACATTTGAATCATTGATCAATCAGAATTCCACAGGACTTCAACACACATCAGTAGATTCAGCTATAGAGATAGAAGTTCCATCAATGTGAAGAATAGTTTTCTTCGTACCTAACCAAACCGCTTCCGTCCATTTCGTTTGTACAAGCCAACAAAGCATTCAACCAACGGTGGTTGAACCCTATTCTAGCCCATTTTTTGTCTCAGCCTGGTAGCTAGATTTACACTTGAATGAAGGTGGAGATGTGAATGCTTTACGGCGTCGATACCACCGGTATGTGACCCACTTCTGACAACGTGATTGTGAGCACACAATTACGTGCCCTAATCTTTGTTATAATTCAGCTGCAAATTCACACACTCATCAGATCTGTCGTGTACGTCAAGTGGACATTTCGGTTGCTAGGTTGTGGTTATGACCTGGCAACAACTACTTGTCAACGTCCAACTCAACACTACCTCAGCAATTAGGTGTCTGGAATTGTTACTTTATGTGGTTCTCAGCGCGTACTGAAACTCACATTTTCCCGTAAATCAAGCACTATTCATTTGATCGAAGCCTCGTTTTCGGGCAGAGGCTTTTGGTAGTTTCGGTGCCTCTTTCCACTAGTCGACTGCTCCGTGTGTGAATGAGTTTTGGCTTGTTGAGCGACGTAAGCTAGCACGTCCAACTACACATCCTTTACACATGCGTGTGCTTCTTTTGACACCTGTTTGTGATCTGGGTGAGTGGTTCAGTACGATAAGCAGGTACACAATGTTTCATAATTCACTTTATGGTTGAAATGAAGAAACGAGGTGAAATGCATCATGACTGGCAGGCTGTAAAGAGAAGTCTTATGATATGTACTTCGTGACACTACTACAATTTCGGAGCATGAATTGTGTATAGGAATCGCATAACTTCTTCGCAGAAATACTTTAAATCATGGCTGTTGGATATACTGAGCAATTAAGTCGTAAAGTGTACGTTTTAAAATTATTTGCATGTAATTAACTATGCTGTATAGTGGGTGGTGCCGTGTCTTGTTCCGTGTACGTCCTCTAAATAGGTTGCAACAGAAATGAAAACTCCTTTTAGCAATCCGTCGTGCTTGAAGATAACAGTTTAAAAACCGGTAAATTTAATTGACGGAAATGTCTTAGACAAAGCCACATACTCCGACCAGACTTGCTAAAGTTTTAAAATCCCCATTCGAGATATCTAGGTTGTTATTTGAACCCTCAAGTTTTCTATCAGCTACCATCAGTCCATCCGGTCGGACGAATATGTTTACGGCTGGGGCAAAAAGAGGGTTAACACCTAGGTATATCAAATTACAAATTAAATGCTGGTCTCAATTAATTCCATTTTTCACAGATAGATAAACTGTTTAAAAAAATTTATGGACCCGAGTCACGTTCTTATTCAAATTCGTAAACATTACAAATCCCGGTCCTTATTGAAACTTTCATTTCAACTCTCTTGATTTTGAGACTAACTTGACCGATGACAACAATCAGTATCATAAAATCCCAATTAATAATTAAACAATATGTAGTTATTTCAATGAAATTTGTTGTTTCCACTTAGCTGAGAAATTCCAATCACCGTTTATCTAGTAAACTGAACTAGGACAACACTTTCACCCCTCTTTAATTATTAGGGTGAAGTGAACCTTAATTATACCATATTGTATGTGAACATTAATACACGAGGGTTACAGCACAGTTTCCGTTTACGATGTGGATATGTACAATTAATGAACTCGGACGCCAAAAAGACTGGAGTTTGGCAAACTGGCAAGTCTTGATGAATTAAAATGCTAGGATCAAATATGATTGGTGAACCGTTTGTAGAAATAAATAGTTATCAGCCTATAACCCGGTATCGTTATTGAGAAAACACATGTATACGTCACAAATTGTACACACGCTCATATATACTGCCGTCCCCCTAATTTCGGTAGTCTGTCATTGACCAAATAGTCCGATACCAAAACCCCTATTCTTATATAGGCTATAGAATCACAATTTACGAACTCACTGCTGGCTTGAGGGAGCCAGGACTGTGTTCATTACAGCATACTGCTTTTCCACGTTCCTTAGTACCAATTGTAGTCAAAGGATTTGCTCAGTTAGGATTGGTTTAGGCGTAATATATTAGCTAAAATGAGGGTAATCTATCTGTTTTTTAGATTTCCATCGGCCACCGTTCCCAAAATCTCACACTCCGTGGCGCTGTTTGTTAGTTATTGGATTTCATCTTGAATCCGTTTGATTGTATCCATTGAAAGTTCATAGTGTCTCTTTTGATCTGTGTTAATGTTGATCATATCGAAGTAAACTCAGTTAAGTTTCATCTGATATTTCGAAACCATCACTGAAATTTGTCTGGATTTTCACATCTAGACGTTTTCGTAAAGCTAGGCTTACTCGCATTTGAAATACTGTGTAGTTTACCTTTTTAGTCTAATCAAATAATCATTGTCTCCAATCAAACATTCAAAAATTCAAATTGGTATGGGATGTAATTATGGGCTATAGATGAGACCAAGTTGTGAAAAATCACCGCTTCGGATGGATTTGAAACGGCGACAAAAACAGCATGGCCAAATGCGACAAGCTCTTTACCAACTGGGCTACGAAAGCATGTCAAGAGCTAGGAAGTTTCATATTTGAACTTAGTTACCCACCCATCTCACTGTCTGTGCTCAGCAGCGGCGTTGTGGCGTGAACTGTTCGAGAAGTCGGATAGTCGATCCCCTGGATCATTTGGTAGATTTCATACGAGACAGTAGGGCGGGCGTGTAACTGAGTCCAAATGTTAATTTTCCGAACTCATGGCATGGCTTCTTGGCTCAGCTGGTAATGCGCTTATCGCACTTGGGCATGCTGTTTCTGTCGCTGGTTCGAGTCCAGCCGAAGCGGTGATTTTTCACAATTCGTTCCCTTCCAAACTCATAAATTTGAAAAACTACTTGTCAGTAATGATGGATTAGATGTCAAGTTGTCGACCGCCTGCTGTACTACCGATTTTTTAAGACGTCCATATCATTGGCGCAGATCGAGGGTACTCACCTGGCAACGTGCTTAACTCAACCGCGTATGATCACCAGGATTTCATAGCATGATCTACTGTTGAAGTTTAATAGTTTCGCTACATTCCTTCTACTGATCAGCCAACTTTATCGGTTGTGATGACACACTGTAACAGTACGTGCTTAATGCATGGTAGGAAGCAATCACACCAAGTGATCACTAACTAATTCTACATTAGCATATCATGTGTTAAAGCACATCAGAACATTCAATATTATATTTGTCCAGGCGGGCAGCATAGATGGAAAACGACAACAATAGTGATAAAAACAATAATAGTTCCCACAGAGAACTGAACAACAAATCAACCGAATAAAACCCTATCTGACGGTCGATTCGATAGTGTCGCTAAGGAGGAAAACGTTCTAGTAATGTGTTTCTAAGTCTTGATAAGAATTCAGTAACAACTATCTGCAACTTCGCAAACGAACATGAGAGTGGATCAAATTTGTAGTTCCGGTCACCCGGTCACCCAAACCTCGGTAAACTAGCATAACATCTTGCTTACACCATTAAAACAAAATATGGCTTCATTCCAAGTTCATGTTTCTTTCGGATCAATGGGTAAGACTTAATTTATCATAGTCTTATTCATCGACGGCAAATGCAATAACTGAGCTGGTAACTTCAGAATAGGACTTGGAAACCAAAGTAAACTTTACGGGAGCTTTGTACCAATGAACCCTAACCCGCTGAAACCCAGTTTTTCTCAAGACAGGCTGCATGCACTCAAAGATATCAACATTGTCGGCATGAGCAACAACAACACAAGGCCATCATCGAATATCCATTGCAAGCAGCAACGATGATTTGCGGAATAAAGCTTGTGCAATAAGCCTGGAGAACTGTCGCTATAACCTCAATTGATGACCCCACGAACAAAAGGTCCTCTAAGTTGAGCTCACGGAGATTACTAAACTAGACGAGTAGTTGGATTATTGACAAGCAGCAGGGGATTTTTATTTAATGTGATCTGAACATGACTCAATCAGGTAACCGGACCATCTAAGCATTACTCATAGACTAATTTGGTTGAACGTTTCTGTACGATATTTCAGTAATGTTTACTATGAGGTCACCGCGACAGCGGTCGCTTTATATAAGCGTGGCCTGAGTTCAAATCGTGGTTATGACAAAGGTATGCATTATTACTTGGCTCTAACACTAGCGAAACTCGAGTCTAGTTCTTCTTTTCGAAAGAGACTGACTTAAAAGTCTATGAGAATCCGAAAGCTGTGGTCAATTACAGACAAATAAATCCATTTGATCTTGTGCAGTGTTGCTCCACGCATTCAAATATAGCAAAGTAACAATCTCACTTGTGTTAATTTTCAGCTAAGGCACGTAAATTCAACCTGTCCTTCAAAAGCTATACATTACAAGTGAATTATGAGCCGTCACAGTTAAGTATTCAGAAAATCTTCTTGAAGTGCTCGCTTGAATTCGGCTGCCAATGATCACTGTAACTACTACCAATAACTTCAACAACAATAATTAACGAGATATAGAAATGGCTTCCTTTGCGTAGATGGTAGATCGAGTTAGACAGACTGTTTCTATTGATTACTGTCCTTAAACATCTCACACGTCAACTGGTTTACATTTGTTCTCAAATACGAAGATTTCGTCACCCAGATAGTTACACCCAAACATTGTCATCTGACTGTAATTCCCCTACAAGTTCAAACACCCAATTGCAATCATCAGTCACATATAGTGTTCTGTTCCCTTAAAAAGGAATCTAAATGCGATGATAATTATTCCATATGCATCTTTAGCCAACCGGTTATTCATAGTAATCACCTGTCTTTCACCAACTGAGTGTTACGATTAGTAAACCGTAATATAGGAAACTAGATAATTTCGGTCAAACAATAGTTACATTCACGCCATGAATAGAAAGCACAGTTTATGGATACCGTTCACCTTCATCAATTGAATGACCAATGACGATGGTTAATTGGGATTATGTCCCACGTCCACACATCCTTACTTACATTCATGAGTGATGTGAACAACAGATTATTCAAGAGACCACTGTTGTCATCCTCTCCCATAAAATGTATATTAAAATAGTGAACGATCCTACTGTGAAGTTGAAACCAAATTGGGAAGATACGCATTCCCAGTCGTCGCTCGTCTACGATATGTTGTTCAATAATGGTGATGACATAAGTGCCAATTTGGCTAGAGTATCCTAGTGTAGGCAAAAATAATTGGTTTCGTGTATTTTCATCCTAGACGCAGTACAGCTATGCACACACATGCAGACAAACCTTCAGTGTTGCTCGTAAGATTTCGCAGTCAATATCATCGATTGGTCATTATGGGTTACTAAACATAAGAGCAATGTTGCTACAGAAGAACAACCAAAGTAGTACGTATACAATAGTTTGTCATCCGTTTACGTGTGTGATGACACATTGCGAGTTCAAGAAAACGTTACTTTTTTCAAGTCCTCACAGAATTTTGATGAGATCAGTTCGTTCAGGTATGTATATTCCCTGATGTCCACACAGCTAACCTCTTATAGTCATATATATATATATATATGTTTTAGTAAGATTTTACCTAGATGTTCAGATTTAGATAATTCTACACAGACGATGGGTGAGAACATACTACTAACTATATCTGAAATACCTCGTTTGTTTGTGATGTTTTAGACGTTATTTAACTCAATTTACACACACACACACACATTGTCAGATACCAACTTGGAGTAAACTGCCAGAACCGTGTCAGACACAAAGTGACTTCCAAGTACTGTGCATCGAATAAGCACCAAACATCTAAAACAGATGCGCAATGGCGGCGGCGGATCGACCGCCTGTGGTTCTCACGCGCTCAACGGGTGAATAACGTGGGAGAAAAAGCGATAGTTGGCTGCACGTTTGCGCATCGCTGAGTTCAAAGCGCTGGTCTACTAGCCGCACCGAGGTAAAGTGTACCATCAAGAAGGTCGAGTACTGATGATGGATGATGAGAATGCTGGAGCCGAACAACTTACGTTTCCGACTCAGCTAACACGTATAAGTGCGCTGGTTTGCTGGCTTGCACATACACATACGCAGGTACCCACATGCTGTGATTATCGCAATAAGCAGGGGAGGTCTGGGGTGGCGTCCACTTTGTGAAGGATGATCTAGATGCACGTGGCTTTGGGGTTTGTTATTCCGGTTGGCAGCTAACCAGTTTCAAACATTTGCTAATCTCAGGGGTTGCCTGGTCCTCGACAAAATTAAAGCCTCTCTCACGGTTTCACACCGGTATTTAACCATAGCAAAATCGCAGATATACGATGTCGATTATGAGAATTGATCACAACCCTTAGCGTGCCATTTTGAGTTACTACCCTGTTTCTTAAAAGTTAGCCGTTCCCTTCGTAGTCGATAGACAACTGTTCGTTCAGAACATCTTATTGTCAGAGTAGTACTTACCAGGAACCATTAGATTGCATTGTATCAGATCACTTCACGTTTCAACATACCGGGGAGGTCTGAAAATAAACCTAATTGTTACATTAGCAATTGCTCAATTCAATGATTATGATGAGTTGAATAAGTCATCTTCTCAATGATGGGCCAGTAACATACGTGAAGAAAAGTGGAACGCATACCCGCAAAACATCAATATATTTCGATTGCAGAAATCAGTGAACTGCTGAATCATTGGTCCTTGCAAGAAACACAGTAACATGTGCATAACAGGAGTGTGAAAGTGAGGAAAAGCTAAAATTGCTTGTGAAAAGGTGACAAGAATGTAACTGCAACAAACTGTTGTTGATCCTGTGCGACTCACTATGTTTAGTAGGCTCAAGAATCGAAGTGAGCAACAATGAAAAGAATTTGTAGTCTTTCATATCGCATCCAGTGTTCAGTGACCAGTAAGAATGACAGCAATTGTTGTGTGCTAGGCTACCCTAAGGTTTATCTGTTCAATGGTGAACAACAGTGGTGTAAACAGCTGAAGTTTTAAGCGAAAGATATGCATGAGGTCATTTTGATACGCGTTTGTTCCAAGTGAACTAAGAAAACGGACGCAAATGTGATCGCATCAACATTTAACAGAGGAAATTAGTGGAGTATATCGCTTTTCTATCACATCGGTATCTCAGTTCATTGTTACACCACGTGTTCTCGTAAGTGAGTGAAGACTGTATGAAATTAGATTATTGCACTCTTGCATTAAGACCGAAAACTTATCTGCGCGTCTTTTAATTAATCACTATAACGTACAGTTGTGAAATCATTTTTCGAAACTCATAAGCGTTGACCTCACTCTGTTGCAATGGGCACTAGTCGATGAATCTATCTTTGGTCTCCTTGAAGGTCACCCTCCTTTACTGGTGTCTATATGTAGTAGTGAACCACATGGGACACTACTGACAGTAAACCTTAATCGTTCTGAGACCTTTCTCAGGTCCATACACATTTATCTGAAAGGTAAAATTTGTCAAATGTTACACCTCGCTGTCTGGTTCCGTTTGAGTCCAAGGTGACCATTAAATCACCTTTAACTTATCTATCAATGCAGGCGATGTGAAGATTCTAGACGTGTAATATCTCCCCCCGTGAAGTGTGATCAAGTCGCGTAACGACTGTTTTTGACTCTATAGTGGAATTAGGAAACGAGTTCACAATAGCACGAAGCTGGTTACAAGGACTTACAGTAATTTTTCACAATAGATTTTACTACACTAGATCCGACGCACGTTAAAAGAAATTTCCTGTTGAAAGACATTGAAATTCAAGCTAATCTGGCTCCAGTAACATTTTTAGAAAGATGCTGCCACGGCTAGACTACAATAACAATGACCATGGGAAAGCAGTAAGCAAGGCACACGAAGACAGTGGTGTAATGAATCAAACAACTGATAATTAGTCTACATGTATAACGAACGTAACAAACATCAAATTAGTGCATAACGAGAGACTAGAAAGGTGTGTCATAACCCCCTCATCGTGCATGTACTCATTTTCTTCGGTACTGATTGAGGACTTCCACTATTATGCCGCTAAAATTAAACTGATGTTAATTAACTCGTTGTAACTATGACATGTAGTGATCCCAGTTAGTTTCATGGAAAATCTGGACCCTTTGTTGTCAGTCCTCACAAATTACCTGGAAATTACTGCTTGATCTTATGGTTTTGTCATTAGAGATTTACTGCGAGTAATAAGATTCCATTTTCCAGAAACTAACTCTATATGGTAAAACCATATGTCTGCTGGGTGTCACACTCTCTTTAAATTTGACGGTCCCACCACAACGACGTACAAATTCGTTCTTTAAAACAGGCGACTTGATGTTTATCCGATTTTCAGTTTAAAAGGTCGGGTAACCTGTGCGTGGCATTACAATCAAATCGTCTGAAGAGAATGCGAAAACTTGAGTCGTTCACGTATAATCTTAAGAGAAAGCTCGGCGCCAGTCTCACGTGTACAGATTCCCCACGTTGTCATATGAGTGGCAAACATGCGCGGTGGCTCCAACTGCTCTTGTAATTGGGCGTTAACTGACGTAAACCCAGAATAGATAGTGTGATGAGAGGACTCGAGCTGAGTTTTGTAATCACACAATGTCATACGCGGAGTCAGCTGCACATCGCCTGTTTGCTTTTAAATCGCAAATTCCAACAGGTTGAACTTAGTCACGTTCGCATGCTTTTGTGTGCTCGATATAGGTTGATGGCACACAGAATTGCTTCCAAGGTGTACGTGTATGTTTGCATGTATGTGGTCATGTGAAATAGATGGCTTTACCCTACAGCCTAGTAACAACTTATGTTTGCGCACCCATAACCCAGAATCGGAAATACAGACGAACACAGTGATTGACGCTGATCGGTCAAACGTCAGTCGGCCGATAGATGAGGGTTGGACGAAGCAGAAATGATCAAGTGACCACAAACAGAACAACCACGAACAAGTAAACGTAATCCATACTATACGGGACTGCCGAATCATTTGAGTTGACCACCAAACTTCGCCGGTTGTTTTAATTGGCGAAGTTGTGAGCAATCCAATAAATCCTGTCCCTCAAGCACGTGATTTGCCTGTTTGCTTTGATTACAGTACAAACATTCGAATATTCAACCGCAACTTTGGATTGCTCGTTTGTCTACCATAAAAGTATATTCGTGTCCCCCTTTCTTCCTGACTGTATTTCGATTTGATCTAATCAACATCCTCTTATTTCAGATTGAATATCACCCTCTGTTAGCACTCAGCCAAACTAATTAATGTATCTGAATTCCACAGCTGCGCCCAAGTGGGAGTCATTCTCCAGTTTATATGATTCAAGACCCAGACAACTAAGTGATAATCAGAACGCTGTTCAGTAGGTTTAGAGAATTCTGTAATTTCTCCGCAAGTAACAAATCTGGTCCTTGTGATTACGGATTGGCGATGACAGGACAGTTGCTGTCACCTGATGATATAATCATACAACTCACAAACCGATATGAATGAGCGTTTAACTATGATCAGTCGGTCTTTTCTGACGTGTGGTCAGTTACACAGTGATCAACCAGGTTGACAAATGCAAATATAGGTCAGAGTGCAAAACCCGCATGTGACAAGAATATACACCACTGACTTGTCCTAAAAAGGACGAAACTCGAATTAAGTGTTTCGTTCCGAAAGAGGCTAGTGGAAATTTTATCTGAGTGCAAAGCTGTGGTCAAATGTGAACGGTTTTAATTTATATAGGCAAAGTATCCCCTATCTATACTGTTCACCTTGGGCTCAGTGAATTCTGAGCCAGAGCTCCGAACTTCACATAATACGTTTCCTTCACCATTTCCCGTTTACATTAGGTTGGTAGGAATTCTTTGCGACGAAGCATGAAAGCTTTGTAAAATCATAGCATAGAAGACTATCAATCCGAACTTTAATTACCAGCTGGCCAATCACATTGTACATTGCGGTTTCGTAAACATAGTTTTACTCTGACATGACTGCACGTAGGTGTACATCAGTCTTCAGAGAGTGATCGGCCAAAGGACAATCTCAAACATTCAGTATCTAAATAACCTATTTGCTGTAGTATCTTTACAGACACTATTCACACAGCAGCAAAGTAATGAGTACAAGAATGATGGCAAGCACAGAACCAGGTATCCTTAGATGGTCCATTCACAGATTTTATCAGCTTCATCGTTATCCTTCTTCACTCACCTCGAATAAAAATCTACGGGTCATTGTGGCCGTTCAACTCAGGCGGTAACACGACTGTTACAGGATGGATCCAAGAAATTTCAATTCGTAGCTTGTTAATTAACCTAGGTTATTGGTTAACTCTGGCTAACGGAAACAACTGACTAACCTCGTTGAATCATTGAGTGTTTGGTAACTCCAATGATCATCGGTCATACTGACCAGATATCACGTGACAGTTTGGATTTTCAGAGTAGTGCGGTGAAGATGTGAGTCTGATATCTCATGTCGAAGGGTGTCTTTACATGTGGCAAAGGGAAACTGTCCTAAATACTTTTACCTCGGAGTGATCGGAACGTTAAATTAAAAATTCCCTTGACTCATATGTGGCGTACAAAGTTAGAAACCTGTTCGCGTTATGTGCTAACTCACTTCTGTCGACAAAATTGATTATAACCCGGTGCAACCGGCACAATGCACGAAATCAACCTACATTTGACGGGTGACATGGTAGCGTCGTGTTGACGGAACTCACTAAGTATATCATAGAAAAGAAACTCATGTGGGTCCAACCCTTTCCATTTAAGCTAGAAGTATGGATAAAGAATGTAAATGTGTAACCTCTCAGAATGCCAGTAATATTTCATTGAAATGGTATAGTCAGCCTAGTATGTACGCATAAAATAGCTCATTCTACTTTGACATGATTATTGCATTGCAGCCACTCTCTGTGATGACTGTTCCACAGGCCTGACCACTTACGGTTCGCATATGAAATCTTTAAATATCACGGGAAAAACGAACATATGGGATGACTGTATCGAATTTCCAGATTAATTAAACATCGGTGTAATTTACATAAAAGAGGCCAAAAGTTAATACGCTCATTCAGTCAGCAAACAAAATGGTTCCATGTTGTTGTTTTTAAAAATCAAATGCTTTCTTTATTGGCGGTCATTTTAGATCATTAACTTCCACGGGAACATGTAAAAATATCATCCCCTACTAACCATGTTATCCCCAGACGTCAACATGCATATATTAGAGTGTTATGTGTTGTTCTCGCTTTGGATTGTCATGTGACCGAGTGCACGAGGCACGCAGTGTTGTCACTAAGCCATACATCTATCTGAAGCTCAGATAATTTTTGTTCTTCCGGTTTCTTCAAACAAAGTACGTTGTTCAACAATCATAAATTACTCTGGTTCTGCTATCTGAACAAAGTATTACCTGTATGTGACTCTTAATACATCACACTGGTAAGTGGCCAGAACAAGCATCCTATTTCATACGGACTAATCATCTGATATAATAATTCTTAAACACAATCAATTTGTGTTTCAGAGTAACAAAGTGTAATGGAACACAAACGTGCACTTTGTAAGATTCTTTTCACTATTAATTATTAACCAATCTTACGTTACGGATTATTGAGAATATTCAGAATATCATCCTCTTCTCAGGTATTTCCTCGGAAATAAGGTGTATTCATAAGATAGTAGTATTTAATTAGGTGAGAGTGACAACAGTCATCAGTGTACTATTTACGATAAAAAAAGAAGGAATAGAAAAAAACTCAAATGTTGTGAACTTAGTTATTGTTCAGTAAAGATGTGAAGTGTCTTGTCTACAGATCAGTCAGGTCGTCCAGTACATTCAGTATGATGTGTTGATCTACGAGGGTCAACGGATCAATATGACTACGTTTGTGTTTTTCTAATGATTTCATCGGAAATTGATATAAGACGGTTTTATTCATACACAGTTTAAAAACCTTTTTTTAACTTTTCAACCTTATGAGAGTTCGGTCAGATTGCTCGAGTTACGTCACAATAATTTCAACCTAAGTGGGAAATGTTCATCAGTTTATACGACTTGTTTGACTGGTGTTAACAATGTAGAAGTACATATTTTGACTTCATTTCACTGGTGAACCATTCTGTCTGGAATTGATAACATATCATGATAACGACCGAACGGCATCAAATTACGCAAGCAGGTCAGAAGAATATAGATGTTTGGTTCGAACCGGGATTCACATTGATGACCATTCTTGACCAATCCTCTTTTGTGTGTACGGTGACAGCTTCGACATAATGCATTTCTGTCAAAACATGAGATAAACATAGTCATAAAAACTTCATCAGGTTTACAAGTGAACCACAAAACCCAAACTGATCATGTACCACATCATCTAGGATATACTTAAACTCTCATTTGTGGGCACATCTGATGTTGGTTCAGTTGTGACGGCATGTCTTTATCATTCAAAGTGAGGGTCAGTAACTATTGGCCTTGAACACATGATATGTAAGAGACACCTGAAATTAAGTCAGCGCGTCCGCTGAATTTGAACTGTGACAGGTGCTTTGTATAACACGATAGTGTAATTGAAACACAAGTTGGAAAAAACGGTTAGTAATAACGTGAATTTCATTTACTGAGTGTAATTTTTGTTTTGTCACAGCGGCGCTAACTTCTGGACATCTTCTTTGCCTGTCTCTCACAGAAACTGACTCAGGCTTAGAGCTGTACGACGTTTATGTTTCTATAGACATTATGCAATTGTAGGTGGACGATTGTCAACTTGAGAAGAAACGCGTAGCAAACAAGCTCGTTTTCGGTGTTTCCAACTTCAACAGTTATAACACTTCACAGTTATAACACGGACTCTTACTACGTACTCCTAGAATAGATCAAGCTCAGAAACCTAATCTCCTTTAAATTAGTCATACTACCATAAATCGTTCTGCTTTTACACATTTTGGTTTACTCCTAGACTTAACCCCATACCACAAGTGAGGCACGCAACTGATAGTCGTCCTAAATACGTACTTTCATCGTCTGTTTAGCTTCGGCCAACATTATGTCACAGTGACTAATACAGCGAGGAAAGGAATAGTCTTTTCGACTCACCTGAATCCCATTATCACTGTTGATTCGGACCAGAATCAATTAAATGTGTTTGGATTGCTATCAGTGATAATGATGTGGAGGTGGCAAAATGTCGGTCAGATGGCTCGAACTCCCGAATCGTCAAATCTGGCTCTGTCACATCACTGTTGTGCCACCTAACTACCACTGAAAACCCACATACCGTCAGTTTAGGTTGTTCCCATGCTAATATCCCACTGGCCAAGTTATCATACTGTAGATCATTTTTATATATTCCCGTGGGTTGATTGCACAAAATAGTGGTCAAATATTTCGCAAATTGTTACAAGCAACACATGCTGAACTAGTTCTATGAACTTTCGCGTGAACTCCACTTTTTGTTTATACGGTACTGTCTCATTGAATTGTTTGCACTATCGCATTATTGAATGAGATTTGCTGACAGCTGTTTTCCTTACACAAAGTTTACTTGGCTGTAAGTCATATAGTTTACTAACCATTAATTATTTATGTACACAACTAGTTTTATGAAAATCAGTAAGTTCACAACTGCCCCAGTAGACTACTTATAGCTGTGGACCGTGACAGACTTTACAGTCACTATGTATTTCGGGGACTCGAGCTCATGAAGTGTGAAAAAGTCCCACAATGCTAATCTGAATGCGTTTACATCACACCACAATGTTGCAGTCATTGGGATTACAAAACGATATGTGACTTCATTTATTCACATGTTATCCTGTTTTTTTCCTCACACCCTTTTTGTGGACGTACTAAATGCCTGCTGGTTTGCAGATCAGTCGCCGATGGACGGAGTTGATTTCAACCTATGAGAAAACGAGTACAACAGGTAAGGAAAACGCTTTGCCTATTCCTCGGCCATCAACTGTGGCTAGAACTAACTAACAAACAAGACACCTGTTGGAATGCTCAGAATGAGACGTTTTCTGTTATTGTATATGAGTACTGGGGGCAACGGAAACACACTGGTGGTGCAAATGAAAAGACCGGAAATCGGACTTAAAAAGTCCTACATGGATGGGTATATCGTTGAGGGACTTTACTGCGCATGACAACGATTGTGGGGCCACAGTACACGTCATCAGTATGTTGTATTTTGCTAGGACCATGTCCTGTCTCTATTAATGAAAACGCTGACACAAGTAATTGATATATTTTCATCGGTTTCAGGGAAAATTCAGAGTTCACAGAAAGTTTCACTACACAACAACAAACACAAATTGTATAACTAAAATTGTGGAGATCAGGATTAGGTCATTTTCACTCAGCTAGTAACGGACTGGATACGGTTGGCTTCCTGAATAAGTCTGTGGTTTACACTGTTCGTATCTTGTAATTTTGCTTGTTCATGTACAGAATTAGTTGAAACTGGGCTGTGTTACTCACCAGGATGTTGTGAGTAAAAGCATTTTATCCCCTTGACAACCCTCGTTTGTTTACAACCAGCATACAAATTGCAGCTTGCGAGGAGGAGGTTTACTTACCCTTAAATCCTTTAGCAATACCCTCAAGATATCCTTAATAGCAACGGTTATTTCTGGCGGATTTTTCGTACTTTTCCGTTAACTCTTAATTACACAACATTAACTTCTGTTGAAGCGTGTCTTCGTCTTTCTGACATTGGGAGGCAGCGATTAACTCTTGACTGTTAGGTTTTATTAACTATGTGGTAAGTTGTTTCACATACCGAACACTGAATAAGTGATGCCGAGCTCGTTGAGTTAAAGTAATCAACTGTATGATTTCTTCTCCAAGGATTTCTTTACAAAGTCTGAAAAAATCTGAAGGATAGCAAAAGATTTGAAATAACTACTGAATATTTGAACAGTACTGTCTAACGAGAGCTTCCTTAAAATATGAACAGGTATTCAAACTAAAGCACATCATGTAACTGAGTTGAAAAAGTGGCCGCAATATTAACAGTTAAAGTACAACCAGTTGAAAAAACTGAACCCAAAACGAAAAAGTGCAGAACCAGTTAGTGTCTGCTTATTCGTTTATTTAGTGTGAGGGAAAGGGAAGTGAATGGGTGAAATTGAAAGAGAATAGGCCAGATATCATAAACTTCTTGTTACTGGCGATCGAATGTATGCACATAAGTTGGCAGTGATATAACGATATTCTTAGATTTTCACCAGATGAGTCTCGTTTTCGATGAGTTCCAAATCCATGACCAGTGACTAAGCTGAATACATGTCAACTCTTGATCTATTTTTGATGAGCATTGAAGCAAACGTTAGTTAATCATACTAGAAGAGGACAAGTGAGTGAAATAACCAAACTAATTGGTGTACAGTTGATTTAGTGGACAGAAGCATCGAAATTATAGGTGGCGAGTGTGACTTTTGATAACTCCTGCAAATATAAAGATGTATTACCATAAATCAGTTCATTTTTAATTATTCCTAATCATGTTTTTGTTGTTCACAATTTTAATCAACTGGTTCGTTTAGAACAAAAGCTCATACGCACTATGTTCTCTTTTCAACATAAAGGATTGTTAACAGTTAAAGATATGATTTGGATACTTATATCCAAACATTCCACCACATCTGACAAGTTTGTTTGTCATAATATAAAAAAGCGATCTTTTTTCGAACCGGATTAGGTATATTAGTAAATCACCGAGCGAGCACGTGATTGAGAGAACTGCCCATTCCAGAATATAGCGTATTGGGAGACTTTCTGTGTGTAGTTTTGGCCTATCTCTCATTTGGTCTTAACCATCCGCAATAAGCCTTACGAATAAATAAATGTATGTGCACTGTTTACAATCGTTTCATATTCTGATTTTCTATCAATACATCGTTCTTTCGCAAGGTGTCAGATTCTGATTATCTTTGATCGATCAGAATTGTGTCCAATTTTTTCATATGCTTATAATCGGATACAAATATTTTCTATCATTTGGCACGAATGTTTTATATTAGAAGGTAATGGAAACAGGTGGATAGATGCTAGAATGTCCCAAGTTACCAGTTAGTTTGAGCCGAAGTAGTAGTCAGCTCAGAGCAGCAAAATAAGTAGACCATCCAGACTGCTATAACAAACGAAGTTTCTGCGTATCTCTTGTTAAGGTTCATTGTATATGTATTAATTACCGAACATCGTTGGGTTTCAGATAAAGGACTGACCTGCTTATATATTATCCCTTAATTGGGAAAAAGGATTTATTCTGTTTTATTCAACTTCAAGCTCTGTAGTTCGCATTAGTTTATGGTACTTTGAAGGAAGCATCAGCGCCAGTAAACAGGGTGATACAAAAACCTGACTGGTCTGAACGATCCACCTCCGTCGTAAAATTCTCTTTGTTCTGGTTTTAAATGTGACTGTAAAACCTTTCAGACTCTGGTGACCTGACTGTGCTGCAATCGGTTGATCACCTCAATTACTGCCATCGATTTCTCTATTTAAAATTTGCACTTGAGGTTTCGAACTTGGCTGGAATAGATATTACTTACCTCGGTTACAGTTGCCTTAAGAAAAACATCGGTGTTTGTTACGGATGCGGTGTTTCATTGTGTGTGCGTGTATCAATGATCTTCAATTTGTGCGTTTTAAGTGTCATATTTATAGCTTAAACAGTTATCCGCAATCTTGGATGCGTGCATCCACCACTGTCACCAGCTAAGTTTGAGGTAAATTTACGACCGCATTTTTAGCGCCGGGGAATGTAATTCGGTGTTTGACTGACTGACTAACGAACAAACAAGTCAACTGGCTAACGACACAATTCATGCCGTGTTAGTTCGACGTCCGAACAAATACACGTAGTTAACTGGGTGCCGTAAACTGGATTCCCTAGACAAACGGTGATAACTCTAGTGAGCTTCTTCAGCAATTTCGCTGGGAGTAATTAGTTGACAAAACACGATTGATGATTTGTACTGCATCAGGCCGTTTAGTCAATTAATTTGAAAATCTTGGTGTAACTAATGAAGGTCATAAACGTTATAGTTCAGTTGCGTTTATAACTAACACTACGCCCATCAAAACTAAATGAAACTTTTAGTCACTTGTGCATTTATCTTCCCAGTGGATATGACCCAACCGGAAATGTACGGGAAGATAGCGCAATTGATTTTGAACAGATATGGAGGAGAACGATCAGTGTGTCTACATAATTAAAACTTGAGAATTTTAAACAGTTCTCATAAACATTCTTCTAAACGCTTCACTTTCAAACTCACAGCAAGTGATAAAACCTGCTACATCGATTCAGACTATAGCCTTACTGTTTCTGGCCACACTGCCATCACCCCCCTCCATGGTTGACTCCGTGGGCTATACTATATACACGTAGCTATGGTTTTATCACACAGTAGCTATAGTTAGAGGAAATGTTCACGTAGAAAATAAATGCCAATCATATTTGAGTGCAATTTTGCATATATTATGGAAAAAAAGCTAGATTGCAATTTCGTTCTTATTAGAGTCAATCGGTTGTACATATTTTCGATTGAAATTAACCAAGATAGTCAAACAACCTGAACATTATCCACAAATGAGAGTGGATATGCATTCAGGTGTGATCGCTCCATCGTATCTGAATTGATACCAGTGGCGTAGTTGCTAGTCAACTTGTCCCATAAAAGCATACACTGGAAATCAAGTCTCGAGCAAAGATATACACTACTGATGAGTAATAACAAGAGGATAACCCTACTTTAATGAAGGGGCTGGTCAAATGAATAGTGTTCAAAACGAGTGTCTGTCGATGTCTATGACTTCTAACCATACTATTCTAATGATCCAAAGAGATCAGGTATTTCAGAACGAACAGTTTTAGGACAATTCTGTGATTGCATGACTGATAAGACTAACTATAAAACAAATTTGTATACAGTTAACTACTTTCAGTTGCTGAAGCAACAGTGTTCTGGTGGATGAAACCAGTACGCACATTGTTGTAACATTTGCGTCTACGGAATGATATACCAACGTTCAAGTGCAACTGTCATATACTCACCATGGCAGACATTGAAAACCGTATGCGGAAATATCGTTTTGAGTGTAGTTTACGTCTTCAAAAGATAGTTTGTAAGTAACAGTTTTGGTTCGTTTTAAAGCCGTCCGACGATTGGGTGTCCTATTGCTCTAGTCGCTTTTGTTAGATACTCTATCATTTTGGCCTTAAGCTGACGTTCAGTTGTACTAACCTAGGATGTACCACAATCTTGTCCATAAAAGTACATTGGTTTATATTTGGACAACTGAGATCTTACTCGCTAGACCATAGAAAAATCAAGTAGTTCTTTCAATTATCGTTTTTGTTATGCTACATAAAAAGTATCGGAGGGTGAGACCGCGCTTAACTAAGGATTACACTTATGTGTCTAGTGAACTATAATATTATACGCACCATACGTGACCGATTGGTTTAAACATTATTCTCATTAAATTCTCAATAAAAATCATTTTAGTTATCTCGTGTAATGAGTTTCATTAAACAAAGTTAAATAAAGTCATTCTAAATAGAAGTAGATTAGAATGGCAATCAGACATTGGAGTTGTCTAGCTTTTCTGTGGTCTGACTACTCTCTAAGACAGCTTTCTCTAGGACAACTTGATGTATATGTCAGTTATTGTGATCGGTGGTTACTATTCAGTGACCTAGCTGTTTATCGGCTCTACTGAGGAAGGCTGGCAAGTGCCTGAGTCCGAAGTGGTAGTAGAAATTTAGACTGGCCTAGAGTAATAAGAGACTTGACCGGGAGTGTTGGAATCCGAGTTTTGTTGGCCATAAAAACAGGTACGACTGGATAACGGATGTACTGCAAACAGAAACACTGTCATTTGAACAGCGTGTTGAAGACACCGTCTTCAGTCAAGGGTCAGAAACAGAATAACTTCAGCTCTAGTCACGACGATCGCTACCTGATTTGTGTCTCGGCATTTGGAGTGTTTCATGGTAAAATCATCAAATTTTCGTTAGCTGTGAAGTTGTTGACCAGTAAATCGAATTCTGGATCGGTATGCCTAATCCAGTGCGTAGAGAGGCAACCGTATAACAATCTGTCATTCGCTCAGCAGCAGCAGCAACAACAACAACAACAACAGCGAAAAAAACTATGTGCAAGAACATTGAGAAACTGTACAATAAACAATGCTAATTGGAAAAGCCAACAGAACGTGTAAATGTTGGCAGGCCATTAGTTGTGACAGGCTGTAGTGTTGCATGTCCTTTCCAACCAGGCATTCATGAAATTACAGCAACCCCGACTTGACCAACCGCACATTCTATTTGTAATAACCGATTCAGTTAGGATCCACATAATTTGTTACCTCTTGTGCTTCCCATGTCTTATCTGACCGTATTTGGTCCAGACGAATGGTGTGCGGTGCAACGACCACTTAGTTAATCCAACGAGTGTGTAAATACTTCTCATTAAGCACTGACAAGTTGTCACGTAGCTGACAATTGGGACGGTCAAAGTGATCAAGACACCAATGTTCAGACGTTGATATTCCGTTCACAATCTGCTAACAAATAGATCCAAGTTCCGTGCCACAGAGCATACAGAATAGTGCACGGGAATGATAACTCTTATACTCAACGACAGTCAGACACTTTCTTGCTTAACGGATTCAGGTTTTTGACTAAATCAGTTAGCCCATTACTTATATTTTTAAAGCTCCTATAGTAATATAACGAATCAACGAAATGGTGTCATCTATGTCGTACACTACCACTAAAAGACCATAGATAACTGTTACCTTCTTGTACGCAAGGAGGTGGCATTTGATTCGGTTATCACAACAGATTTAGAAGATACCCATTTGCGAAATATCTGAACTTCGACTGGATTCAAACCAGCGACAAAAACAACATGCCCAAACGCGACTAATGTTCTACCAGCTGAGCTAAGAAGCCACGCCAGAAGCTCAGAAATTTCACATTTGTTTTTGGATCCTGTTTGACAAAAACGGACTGGGCAATAAGAATTGATTAGATATCACGGTCCTGATATGAGGGGGACACGGTTCTCAGTTGTAGCCCGTCAGAAAACCACATGTGAACTGGTTAACTATATACACACACAGAATGAATGAAGAAACTTGATGTTGTTTGCGTCACGATATCGATCGATCATGCAATCTTTACTAACTACCGCTCATTCATCTCTATTATGGTGCCTAATTAGGCACATAAGTGATAGATATGGCTGATTCTTGTGAAAGTCGATTGATCGAGGAATAAATGGTGCAGCAAAAGTCGCCCGGGTACTCGATTCCGGGTGTGTGTGGCGAATAGACGCACATGAATGTGCAACGAATCGCTGACGAGAGCAACGTGTATTTTCCTGTGCGATCTCAGAAGTTTGGCTTAAGTTGGTTAAACCTGACCATCTGCTCTGTCTACGAGTGTATATGTGTATGCATACTGTGCACGGCCTGAGTGTGTGAGTCTACCTTACTCAGGTTTTTCCGAAAGTTTAACTGAGACTGAAATGTATCGCCCGTTCAGTCGCTGACTACTGTCACCTGAACCGGTACCCGACATTAGTTTCTAATCCCCCTGTTTTTGCATATTCTTGGCTTCGCCTATACCGTGTATTTAATCCACCGTATACACTTCAGGTAGAGTTATTGAGTACTCGAACAGTTTTGACCTAAAGCCGTTATTATTTCCGATATGATCAGAAAGCCTCCTTGACAGGTTTCATTTAGTTATTGTGACGATACTTTTGGGTTTTCCTTGCAATGTCATTAATAGATGACTTTAAAGGAAGATTTGATATAAACATTTGTGACGTTTTTCTGACTCTCCGATTTACGTGGTCATTTGGACAACCTCAACGTTTTACTGGACCTTCAATGTAAATGCTAGCAAGTCATAACCTGGTGAACTTCGATTGTTCCATATCACAGTCTCTATACCCGAGTTATGCTTTTCCCTCTGTAATATACGTCAACCTCACCGTAGTATCTGTCACCTACTCCTATGTTTCGTATAAGTTTTCAAACACATGTCAATCTATTCTGTTTTGCCATTGTTTCATAAAAAGTCGACTGCATAACAGTATTGTAATCTGTCGTCAACATGTAACATTTCAACAATTTCAATGGATCTAAATACCATTTGTTTTAAATGACTGATAGAAAACAAGAACTGTTTGTTCTTGTTGATGAGCGATGTGAAATAATCAAATGATTCGTCTGGTCTTTGGGTTTAGGCCAGCAGTGGCACAATAGCTGGTGAACTGTCGATTTATATTACTCAATCTCCCATAACTTTTTCTGCCTTTGAAGCTTGTGATATCAACAAATTTTCAGTCTTCCAATTAAAGACTACTTATGAAATACCTTGCTTCTATACAACTACATAACGTGATCAACCGGCCTAAGGGATCTCACAAGTGAAGCTTTGATTACTGCTGTTTTCAAGGCATTTGTAGTATCTGGTGTAGTGACTACCATTCAGTAGGGGGACCAGAGCATAGATTTTGACATCGAAGTAGCCGCAGGAAAAATATAGAAAAAATCATCGAAGTGCAGCATCGTTCAGAATGATCCTTGCTACGTAAAGGAACTGAGCACTGACGTTTGTAACAACCGAGACGTTCTGGACCGAGTTCCGTATGCAAATGAGTGTTTTCGTTTGTTGTCCTGCTTAAGCGCTTAACCGATGTGTTGCTTTCTTGAATAAATGCCCTTTGGGCCATCCGTGTTCTTGGCTAACAACACTGGTACATATACCACATTGTTTCCTGTCCGATTTAATAGCAGATTGTTCTTCCTTAACACCAATTGCGACTGCTTCACTTTACAGGCTCCTTGGTTAAAAAAATTACCTAAACTGACCCACTGTCTACTCTGTTTATGCATGCATGTTTGAATTGGGAAAGGTAGCATCGTACCTATAGTATACGACTCATTTTTGTACTGTGATAGTTTCGTTGTCCTTAAAATGATATGATCTTCCTGGCAAGCATCCGTAAGATAACAAAACCTTTCTACAGCATTGCTGTTTCCTTTATCGAAAGCCGTTCTGTAGTCTGTCGTATGCTCCACACAGGTAGGATGACCATTTCAAATAGAACAACTGCCAGCGTTCTTGACAGCCAGTATCCCAGTATGTTTGCCATCAGCTCCATAGAGTTAGTAGATACATATGATGCTATCGTTTCAACTATCCTGCAAAAATTTAAGTTCATACCACACATTCTGTTCTTAGGGCTACCAACGCTTCGTAAAAGTAGATCTCCAAATCCTAATCACATCCCTATTCCAGTACTGAAGAAGTGTTCTAAACAGCTGTTATGAACACACTAAGAACTGTTCTATCAGACTCTTCTGAAAGGCAAACTTCTAGAAACCTTGAAGGTAGACATATTTGTACCCACCTCTACAGACGATAGTCGCAAAGAGTTCACCAATCACGTTCCAAGGATCATGGAGAGCTTGAATGACGTCAGGCTACGTGAAAACTTCCTTTGATTAAACTGTTATCTGACAATCAACGCAGAATTTGAAAGGAATTCACGTTCTTGACACCCATTTACTTACAGTGTGGGAATATTGGACAAGATGGCTGGTGAAGACAAACCAGTTAGTCTGGTCTTTCTGGATTTTTGTGTAGACTTTTACAGAGTAGACAATTTAACACTGTGCATGAAGCTTTGTAATTATGATGTAGAAATCCGTGTATCCCTATGGCTTATCAACTAACTCCAAGGCCACCGCTTTTAATGTCAACGTGAACGTTTTTTCTCAGTACGGCACTGTGCGACTAGCGGTTTACCACAAGGCTGCATACCATTGTAATGAGGACGAGCCATCGGACTGTACTACTCACCCTATTACCAAGTAGTCAGGAATGAGCGTGTATGTGAATATTAAAGTGACCGGGGACAATACAAAAATAAACATTGGAGTGCGCATGGGCATGAAATGGATTCCTTTCCGTAGATGAACTGGGCACTGACAACCGTAGCAACCGTGACATTCTTGGATCAGTATTTTATGCAAATAAGGACACCTGTTTCTTGTGATATTGAGGCGTACATCCCATGTGTTGATTTCCCGAGTGAACAGTCATCGTGCCATCCATATTGTTGGCTCACAACGTCAGGGTCTCGGATGTTTTTTTTATTCATCCTCGTAGATCCTACGACTTGTCCATTTCCAGTTGATAGTATAGTTGATCACAGTAAAAGTGGTCTACGTGACTGAAAGTGAGAGGCCCTACAGAGGTAGATGTGGTTAACTACCGAATGTCATAAAATCAGTTTGTGTTTAACACGATTAAAAGTTAATTGATGCATATCCGTCATAGTGGCTGGACGAGACACTTTTGGAAGGTGGACAACAGAGCGCCATTAACCTCGAGCTGGGGACTTGGACACGACTGCTTCAAATAGCGTCGTGTTGTCTCACAACAGTGCGTCAGACGCCAAGAAAATTACCCCGACGCTCGAGTTACTAGCCAGCCTATTTGGTTGATTTCATTCAAACTGTATTGTTACTGTGTTCAACTCGTCAATGTGCCTTATCTTTGTCAAAATAACCAAATTTATCATCTTCCCGTCGTGAAGGAAGCTGCTGTTGTTGGAAAAGTACAACGTACAGCAACAACGTGGTTTGCGACACTACGTTTTCAATCCTGCTCGGATGGGTTGAACAAACGGTGGTAGTTCTCAATGTGCTGCGAACATATCAGATATGTGATTTTGGCCTATGAGACTCTTTATTAACTCCAAGCTCCCTTACGAAATTTATTTCCACCTAGAGAAGGTGAGAACGTCAGAGGTAATTCGACGAGGTTACCATATCATGTGATTTGTCAGGATGTGTACGATCTAGAGTGATCTGCTAGAGTCTGCGGGGCTATGCTGCCGGCAGTTGAATTCAAGCTTATGTTCGGACACTCAACCGCGTCTTCAGATAACTTGTCCGCCAGAATCATTGCAGTAAAATGTGGACAGGCTCCACTTTTTCAGATTGATATTAACTTACTGTTGCCTAATGTAGGTTACACTGTGTTCCTTTGTTTGTCAGACAGTGATTAGGTTTCTATTTCGCTTGTTATCACTTGAATTTCTCCCTCGTTTTCTTTGTACTGTTGACTCTCTGAAACTGAATCAATCTTCCAGCTTATCTTTTCTAGTTGAATCGACACACAAAAACATTCAGATGTACATGAACTTTCTCAGTTTCTCCCAGATCTATTAATTTCCTGTGAACTTCTTTAAGTAAACATCTGTCCTCGACTACTGTGTCACATGAGACGATAATCTAAGTTAGTAGCGCCTAGTATATGATCTTGTTTTCAAAATCATCAGTTAGGTTTCTGTCACTTGTTATGCCTCAATTCTACGTTTTCCGTCTCCTTCTATGTACTTTACTCATAAGTAAGTATAATGCAGATCCCATGTGCTAGAACGTATGATATTATGCTATGTTGATCAACACAGACCTCACAATACTAAACATCAAGGAGACTTGTTATCAAGAGCTTAACAAAATCAGGATAACCTTTCACATATTGCTCATCTCGACTGATATGATAGTACAATTAGCGGATCACGCACTTAATCAGGAATTGTTTGATGGAATCCTGACAACTGAAGTTAGGATGTTCCCATTCTAAGGAGTAATGGCTTATGCAATGCTCAGTATTCAGTTTGACTTGCTTATAAAGCGCAATCGAAATTAGCAAGCGCGAACGAATTGAGTTTGAATTGCGTGACGAAACATGTTACCGTATGTTTAGCGCCACTTTGGTTTTCGCTTAAGTTGTCTGCATGATTTGCTTAGCCGCTGGTTCATGGTTGTTCGTGTTATTTCATTTGACATGATTATTGCTGGAACCTCTGCTTCGGAAGAACGCTGTCTCCCGATGTCTCCAAATTGCCCAGATTTAGTCACCGGGTATAACAGTAAATCAAGTAAAAACACCTGGCTTGTACGTTACAACACCTAATAATGTATGTTTTCTTCATTCTTGTTCCTCAATAACCCTCGTTTATTTGCGAGATGTGTTGTTCATGGTTGATTCAACAGCATAGTATACCTCAGGAGAACAGTAACGAGACAGTTGTTTCGGATGAATGATTATAAAATTAAAACTGAAGGACCGGGTAAGTAAGTAATATTATGTAAAAAATCATCATGAAATGCAGTGGATAGTTTTTTTTCTGTAACCCATTTTTAGAATATGTAATCAAACATTCAACATGCTGATTCTCTTGCTAGTCACATTTGTATGATTATGATAGTCAGACAGAAGCAAACTTATTATGATAAGGGTGTTTCAAAAGTTTTAGGCTTAATGGTGTTTCAATTGGCTGAAGTGGAAAATCGTACCCATTTTTGGGCCACGCTGTAATAACTGATTTCCTGTACTCATTACTTTCTGCACGAGTTTACTGGTTTTGTTCTAACGTCACCTCACCATAATTGAAAAATTAGCAAGCTAACCGACTGAGCTGACATGAAGTCTTCAAAAGTTTGGAAGACAACGTCCGGGGTAAGCTACCCATGTATGCTAAACGAATACGAGGAGTGTTACCCTTTCGGGGTCCATTGAATTCCTCCGAGGGAAACACCTATGACAGCTTGTGGATGCGACCTCGACTGAAAACGTCAACTGTATGGATGAAACAATAAGGGTGGATTTATGGCTGGATGTACGGGAAATGGTTAAACCGAGTCGAATTTCTCACAAACATTAGACTGTGTAAGTTAGGTGAACAGAACGTTGATGTTAGAAATGGAACAAACTCGCACTCAATGTTCAGAGGGGATTCTTGAATTGACGCCGAAGTTGAGTTAACAGATTACTATTATTACCCTGAGATAAGGAGATGGACCGTGTAGTGGAAGCACGATGACTCGTTGTGTTTCATGACGTTCAGAGTTTCTGCCACTGTGTGTGGTGTTAAGGATATGGCGCAAACTGGTCATACATGACAGCAGTCACTCGTGATGGGCTGCTTCTCCGGCTGCTTGACTAAACCTCTGCATGCCTGTTGCCCGTATACCACGAAAATAGCCGTTTTCGTCGTGATGGTGTAATGAAGGACTATAAAGTAGATCAACTTATTTCGTTTATTGTCATATCCAAACGGACCACTTAATCTGAGGCTATTTTCAATAGTTGATCTCTGCATCTGGAATTCTTCATCGGGCATATCCCCGTCGCGAAATCTGCTGTTACCTAGTAGAAGTCGTCATTTTGGTGGTAATTGGTTGAAAATGTCACATGAAACCAACCGTTTGACATCTAAACAGTGTTCGTTCGGCATCCATTTGGAACCATTCTGAAATACTTCACTAAGACGTCTGCCATAACATCTTTATTCGTGTATGAATCCAAGCACAGTCCCGATATTAATATGTAGGAAACTGAGCCAGATCCTCAAAATAACTTCTAGGAGACGGACAGTGCACCGACTTTGTTTGTTTTTGTCATTTAACTGTTTAGTGATGAAGGTTACGTTGTTTGGTTGGTACCGTACCGTGCGGTCGAAACGAACAAGCGCACACGGATTGAACTTAAATTGTGTGACAGAGCATGCTGTCGTGTTGTTGGCGTCGTTTTAGTTTTCGTTTGTGTAAGTCATGTGCATAGCTTACTGGGCCTTTGGCTAATGAGTGTTTATGTTATTTTCTTTTACGGAACTGTTGTTGAATCCTCTACTTCGGAAAAACGCTCTCCCCTGGTGTCTCCACATTGCCCCAAAGTTGGTCCGCAGGTGCAACGGACAATCAGAGTAAAGACGGTAGGCTTGTATATTACAACATCACAGTCAACTACTCCCTAACCTTTTCCAAGCTGTTGTTCAGATGGCTGCTGAATATCTCATTCCGTTTGTGCAGTTCACGACCACTTCCTTCTAAGTCATCTAGCAATTAACTACAGGCGCACAAATTTTCTGCTCACCTCATTTTGTAATCTCCCTAAAGTACTAACAGATATGTTTAAACTGAGGCTGCTTACGTTTGAAGATTAGTAACCCAGGCTATAATGACCAAACAGCACTTCTGTATAACATGTTTCACTGGGATTTTTTGCTGAATCTGTCCGAATAGAATATTACTACGATCCCGTTAAAGTCTAGTTTGTTTCTACGCCAAGCGTGTAGCAAACGCCCACGTGTACATACACGGATCATTTGACCTTTTTGACCGAAACGTTATCAGTTCACTCAGAGTGGAAGATATTTGTGTGCAACAGGTCACTCAGTCCCGCCCTAATGATCTTGTCGTTGGTCGGATGCGTGGCAGTTCGCCAACATAACCCCATAACAGAAAAGCATCCCAGTGACCTGTGTTATCAAAAACACACCAAATGTCTTATTCCAAACGTCCTGACCCTTCCTTGGAAAGATTAAATCATCATCTACGTAATCTACTTATATTCCCCACCTAACCGAAATGGTCAAGCTGTCTGGGTCACGTAACTGCATTGACGGCCTATAAATGGTTGACCGTTTAATCAGTAAATGATAAGTGTGCAAACAGTTCTGACCCTGCTTGTTCTGTGACCCACCATGTATTGGATAGGTAATGTACCGGACAAAACGTTTTAAAAATGCAGAAACCTAATCTGTTGGTTGCAGACCAAGTGGACATGAAGAGAAAACTAGGGACTCGAGCAAACAAAAACGGCTACAAATGATCATTTTATGATTTAATATTAATGTATATGTTGCCGAATTCGGTATCTTTTTATCGGTAGTAGCCTGAACTTCTATCATACTTTTGGAGGCCAGGTGAAGATTGTTTGTTTGACTAGTTGACAGTGATATTGACATTTGGTCGAATACTCTCCTGTCTGCCAGCCATATCGTGGGAACGTTAGGTTACTATACCCGGGGACATTATACCGATCTTAGAGACAGACAGAGACGTAAAGAGTGAGTGAGTAGGCTATGTTGATCAATATTCCCTGGTGTCCAGTAAGGTTTACATGAGAGTAAATATGTCCATACAGGTTGAACAGATGATGGGCATCCAAGTCTGATCGGATCACCGTCACGTTTCTCACGCTCCTGCTTTGTAAAGCTTGTGCCAATAGCCAGAACATATTTGTCGTCTTGTATTTTCATCACCATCAACAAAGTCACCTCTAGCACAGTCGCAATTCGTACTCTAATTGTACTGCTGCTACTAACACTCGGATGCTTGTGTAAATATTAGCAGATCAGATGGCTGCTGAGAGGGAACTGGTCCACTTGCACATGTGCGTATGTGTGCGTGCGCGTGTGTGACACTGCGTGAACGCAGCTACGCGTGTGGTACATAAAATCAATGTCAACTATCTTCCAACCTGACCGAACAGGTAGTTAATGTGTTTTGTCGCGCTCAAACTGGTTAGCTGCTACCCGCTCGTCTAGTTGGGTCTCAAACCTACTAAATAGAGAGGAGAGAGAGTGTGGCTCAGCAACAATATGGCAATTGGTTGATTACCTAGAAAGTTATGCAAACGTGTATCACAGCCAGGATCTGAAACGTTAACTCAGTGCCATAAGTTATATTCCATGCAAAATGAATCACTCACTCAGGGCATACAGTCAGTCGTATAGGTCAACAGGTTGTTCAGAAGCTAGCTTGATGAACAGAAGAATGGGGACAACTTTCTTTCAAAGGATCCGTTAAAAAAACAGTGAAATAGACGAATAAGTAGACGCCAACAAATCAGGTGTCCAACAGTGTCAATCGCGCAAGAAAATTTTAAAACGATTTCTCCCACGTCAGAATCTGACCTACGGGGAAATGCAGAGTATAAGTAACAAGAGTTTACTTTCTCATCGGAAAGAGTCTCATCGATACAACTGTGATACGAACTTTAGCACCTGCAATCCGTGAAGCTATAGAGTTGACGGAGATCTGATTCGAACGTTCCAACACTTTGCTATAAGTAAAAAACAATCAACAGAACTCTAGTTGGTTCAGTGGTCGTCGCCTCTGATCAATCGGCTGATAAGTTTGATATCTCGCGTGACGTATCCTCATCTGTTGAAATGGATGTGCATACTCTCAAGTTACACTGGTTGAGACTTCAAAAACTAGACCTTGCTTACTTCTATGGAAGTACTAATGCAGCTTCATTATTGGAGAACTCTTCAGTCAGGATCAGGCGATCGAACATTTAAGGTAAAATCTAGCGAGGAGTGACTACCACCCACCAGCCGGTACTTATCATAGATTCTCAAACAGCTACATCTTCACATAGAGGCAATCACTTGCCAGTATCTACCGCCAGGATATCGGTGACTCCAGAATCAATAGATTTGCATAGGATCTTATCGTTCCCTGGGGCTTTGCCTGACTGGACACTGCCTTCAGCACTTTTTTTGGTTAAACAATCGACATTCAATATTATCATTGTAAAATTACTGGAAAAAGAAGTCATATTTACGTTTCCCAACAGTAACATTGAGTTAGTTCATACAAGTTGAAAAATAATGTATTGGTTCTCTTACTGTTAGTGAATGGATCTGAGATGTATTTCTAAGTTATCTGCTATCAAACTTTCACGTCTGCAGTTCAACTGAAGTGATCCCAGCAGTGCAGTATACGATTAAGACGAACTGATTGGATAGACCATGGTAAACAGTCCACTATTTCGGATTAGTTGTGAATATTTGGAATGATATACCGGTGAGACGTGATATTATCCGATCGAAACGATGTTATTCTGGCAGACACTATTGACAGCTGTTGATAAAGTGATCAAGACCAAGCAAAATATTCCTTCCAGTTGATTACATATCAGTCCACTTATGAACGGAACCATCATCACCTTGTTCTACAAGAATGTGAAAAACTTGAATAGTATCTATTTGCCATCCATAGATATATTCTTGCATCTTAATTTCTAAACCGAAATCGGTCCATCTTTGACCTTTTAGACATTGGCCATATTTGTTTATCTTTAGCAGACAGTATGCGAACATCGATAGAGTTGGGTGAACAAACGAGAGTTGATTTCAAGTTGAACATCACCCACAATTGATCGCAGCTGTCGCATTCCCATAGACT
>JTDE01000495.1:140847-156231 GCA_014338405.1 Paragonimus skrjabini miyazakii
ACCACTGCGCCAGTGACTTCACGTTAGGCACGACTGAATAATCATATGTGAACACTCAACCACTTTCACTTGTGAGTAATGACCAGGTTGCCCGATCTTCTCGATAGGAGACTCAGTTACTGTCAGTTGACTCCTATCGATAATCCCGCGGTTAGGACTTCCTAGACAGGTCGAACTATCCAATCTCATTAAACCTGTTAGGCGATATTTTAGACTACTGATGCGCAGTCGGGGATTGGGTTAATTTCAAATTGAACATCACCCACAATTGATCACAGCTGTTGCATTCCCATAGACTTTGCAGTTGGCCCCTTTCGAAGAGAAGCACTAGTGCTTCTTTAATGATTGCATAAAAGATTGTTGCTTATCACATACTTAGGGCTGGGGAAAGATAACCTACACACATAAATGATGTGAGATAACTGAGCGTTGCTAGCTAATCTGTTCATTTTTTCTGGCCGAATATATCCGACAATTGTTGGGTTCAGACTGTTAAATAACTCTGAGGTTCATTCTTGCTAGTACTCGTCAAAGATAAACAACCCGGACATGAACTACTTCCTATGAAATAAACAATTGTTAACCAGTAAGTCATTGCAACTGCAATCCAGTCTACAAGTTAAATTATGTGCGCTTTTGGATAATACTTAGACAACCTGACTATCTAGGTGAGAAGTATACAATTTATATAAGCTTTGTTGAAACAGGGAGAACTTCAAAAACGACTGAGTAACCAGTACGGTCATTTGCACATTTTATCTAGTTTAATGTAACCAAAATAGATAGAACAATGACCATAAATAGTTAAATGTAGCGGTATCGAAGTGAAGGAGAATGGTACCGATTATGATAATTGCCGACAAGACTCTCCGTATGAATCAGACTATTGGAATCGTTCAGATTAGCTGTCAATGCGGGAGAACAGTATGTTATCTCCAGTTATAGAGTAGT
Source organism: Paragonimus skrjabini miyazakii (assembly GCA_014338405.1). NCBI lineage: Eukaryota > Metazoa > Platyhelminthes > Trematoda > Plagiorchiida > Troglotrematidae > Paragonimus > Paragonimus skrjabini miyazakii. The sequence goes on from JTDE01000495.1 coordinate 141,799, forward strand.
AAGTTAGCCAAGGTTACTCTGACTAGTCGAATACCCAAAACCATACTGTCCAAGAGGACTGCGCTGTGAGTTCGACAAATTCGGGCAAAATTCAGTAGAATTACAGTTATCTGTTATAGTGGTTTCGGACGACAATATCAAATGTCCAATACGTTTTTCTCATCCTAATGAGCAAGCAAAATTTGGATTTCGTGACTATGAAGTAAACGAGTTCACACTCTAGTAACATAATAAAAATGCAAATTATCCTGTCTCGTTGTGTGTTCATGCCTTATTGTAAATGCTATCCAGATTATCTGATCCGCTCAGTGAGAAACCCTGTCACGGTCCAACCATCGGACTTTGTTTCTGTGTATATCAGCTTGACAGATGTGTTTTTTAAGCTCCATACCAGAGGTTTGCGTATAATTCACAAGCAGATGCATCAATCAGATCGCGTAGGCTAGAATTTTAAACTCGCTAGTCATAAGTCACAAATCACTTTCGGTCGGAGGCCTGAGTTTCCCGATCAACCGGACACAGTGACCGAAGCCAAATGACATTTGCGTACAACTGCCACGACAAGTGGTTTACGATTGACCACTCGCGGTCAGTGTATTTTTAAGAAATGTTTAGAGAGTGTTTAGAGCCTAGATGCAAAGACGATGCAATGATAATCAGTCAGCTGGTACTGCCCTGGTTGGTACATTATCTCACGCTTTTAAGTTGATTGAAAAGCACAACTCGGGTATCGATTCGGTCAAGTCAAAATCAAAGTCGACTCAAAGCCTGAAAAAAATCACTCTAGGTCAAATAGCCCGATTCTACTAGTCTCAGTAGTATGACGTGTTCCTATTCATAAGGTGGTCCACCTAACACACAAGAAAGGCCGATCCAGAGATTTAATCACTATTTCCCTGATACTTATTCTCTTACAGATGGACGATAATTGTCCTATAGACCTTACCGTGTTTTACTCGTAGATACCACGAGTTATCTCTATTCTCCTCTATTGTATGACTTCACCGACTAGAAGATGGTTAATCCAAAACGTAAACTGTTGAATCAGACGCTTTGTGAAACAGACACTTAGTATGTGCTAGTTGGCTATTACTCGCAGCTTGCTTCATTTTTGCATTTGCATATGTTGACATAGTTACACATGTATATGCTGACCTAGAGTGAGTGAATATGAATTAAATCTCAGTGTAGAACATTTAAGCAAGTTTTTCTGAATACGGCCCATTCAGTCAGTCAACACTTCACCTGACTGGGCGCCGTTCTATCGAGCTCGGTATGCTGACCATCGAAGGCCGAAATCTGGCTATCCCGTAAACGGTCTGATGAGTGTGATACCACAGCAAGTAATAGATCCGTTGATCTCATTGACATTGCTATTATATACTCTGCTAATGATTTGGTTCATGCACGGATTACCACATGGTGAACTGGAATCACTGGTTCGGTCACTCATGATTGCACCGTCCCAACGACCTACTGAAAATTATATACTGTGACTAGTGACTGTACAAAATGAGCTTATATTTCAGGGTGCAAACACTTTGATGGACAACGAATGCACTTAAACAGGCTGTTAGCCGGCTAACGCCACAAACACAACATTTTTCAAGGCCATTTCATTCTGACTCCATTGCTCGTTTTTTGTCCAAACGCACAGTGTGTTCGGGAAGTGGAGGTGTGGTAGCGACAAGTGAGTGCTCATGCGTAAAAGTGCTACTAATCGGGAATTGAAACCATACGCTTTTTATCAAATCAGGATCGGTTAGCAAATGTTCAGCGGCCCTAAGCAGCTCTTTCACCTGGGCTAACTAAACACCGGAACCCATCCCGTCTGTTTTTGTAGAGTGCACGTTTTTGCCAGTGCATGTATTTTTTCTCGGTAAACAAAACGTCTTGTAACATACAGTCACGTGGAGCTAGAGTGAACCTGATACGCCATTCATTATGGATGGTTAACTACGCGTTTGACAAAATTGGATCGGGCAATTTGTGTTGCACAGCCCTCATGAATCTGATGTAAACTGGAACCTCTCGCTTGGACTTGCTATACTCGTTGCACAGTTGGCGATCGACTGAAATGTAAAAGACAGAGAGATACTTCGGGATTCGAAGTCAAGGACTTGAGTGGATAACATGAACATGGAACTAAATTGGCTCGTTGCATGAACCCTGACTCCAAACGAGAAATTGCACACGACCAGTTTCGTACAGAGGTTGGGTATGAAATGTTGCCTGGATGAAAGATCAGCATTTGCCAGGATCAGTTAACGAAGATTTAACAAGAAGGTGATCTAAACAGTAAACTGATTTATTCAGTTTGATGATATGACCACTTAGTCGTAGTTTAGCAATTTACATAAACTGCACTTGCTTGGTTATTACAAATTACTCTGTCTATCTTTTCTCCAAAGTGCATAAAAATGACGTCTATTTTCCACAGCCTTATTTTGATTCTAACCCTAGAATGACATTCATCATAGGATAGTCACACCTGACGCTACCGAAAGATTAACAGTATAACACTGTGCAATCAGAAGCCGTTTTGTCAGTAAAAAACATATAATTCGAGCTTTGTCAGTATGTTAGTTAGGTATGAGGCATTGAAAAGTCTTCTCAGATGATTGGTTTCATTTTTGTGGTTTATTGAGTATCCACCATTTACTAAAGAGGGTTAAATATGTTCGTCGCCAAGTTTTGAGATCGAAATGAGGCAAAACGGTGGGGTGACGTTAACTTCTGTTAGTACAGAATCACCAAGTCGTTTATTCAAAAACGTACAGTGAAAACGAAATCGGAATGATTCTACAGGTGGTCACATGGATTTGAAGTTACACGCATGGATGGATGTCAGGTCTCGATAGTCAACACACTCTGGCAACACAGTTCGGTCTGGCTACTAATCCAAGTGACAGACCGACAGCCATTTGCGCGTGCGTAATATGCTTCCTTCTAGCAGTTGATTGGCTAATCCTGTGCCGCTGTGACGGTGGGTGGTTTACTGCCACACAGTGTCTAACTGATGCGCTTCAGTGGGCCAATCAGCGAACAGTAAACACTCCGACTGAAAGAGAGGGTGGTGTGTGTAGAAGCATTCATCTCTAAAGTCAATCTGCAACCCCCGTCCAGCATCCGATGTGGAAGCCTGTGCATGCCGAGCCACAGTAGCTAAGCTATGGATACACGCACAAACGGTGTGCCAAGCCACCGGTCTACAGCGTGCACACACGTAAACATGCGTGAGAAGCCGACTTCATGGGTGCGTGTCATTGGCGCGTTTGTACTGTTCAATGAGTGCATTTAATATCGCGTCAGACCCCATAGTGACATCCGTGCGCTGTTGTAGACGGTGTTGGAAACATGCTACCATCCACAACAGTCGTGAATGATTGCCAACTAAAGCACAGAACCGCACTGCAATATCTGCTGGAAATGGCACGACAAATGAACGTACAAACCAATCACTACTCATTTAGTGGTCCAGTTACTGCATCCGGTATAAATCCGATCAGCGATGCAAGTGAAGCACTTGCCAATAATTCTGGGGAAAATCTGCCCAACATGTATCCATACTTTCAATCAGGGCTTTCTCAGAGGACAAATTCTCTGTTACCCGGATGGTCAGGAGAACGTATCCGACAGGGGATTCACCCAAGTGGCATAGTCAAAACGACAAACGGACATTATGGGCATGATATGCCGAGTAAGTGAATAGAGATGTTTTGATACATTCATGTTATATCATCCTGTTAAAGTGTTGTGAATTCATGCAATCGTAAGGCAGTACCGGTCTCTCGCCCGTGAGATCTGTGAGTTTCAATCTCAACCGTAAGAAAGCATAATCCCTACAATAGTAATTTACACTGTTCAGGATGTGGGCCGTAAAACAAACAGTAGCATTCCTGAGATTCGGATTGCATATTGAGTGGGTGCTGGGGCCCTCAATCGATTTCTTGTTCATAGTGTTAACGACTATCAGGGAGGATCAAAAGTAGTCATTCTTAGTCATCGGAATTGGTGACAGGATCCAGAGGGTACTAAACCGTTGAGAGAATCGGAAAGTTTGCACATGCAGAGGCGAGTGGGTTACTAGTACAGACGACAAAGCCGACGTCCTACTGATTCGAGCCCAGCCGACGCCCAGTCTCCAGACATATCAGAGTGCTTCATATGGAAAATACACGAATTCAAACGAGAAATATGGAACCGCGATTAAAGTGACATATTTCTTCAGTAAACAAGAATAAACCTCAGTTTTATTTGCAAGTGTTAGCTTTAATAATTACGGCTTAGATAAGAACGAACACACACTGACTACATGACACACACGAATGATAAAGTATGAAATAACTAGAATACCGTCACATTATTTAACAGTATCATAAAGTGTGCGCTGTTTGAAATAGACTGATTGCTCAGGACTGCTACAAGACACGTATTTGAATTCATTCGTTCTTGTTCATATAAAGTGTGTACGGTTACTGGGGTACTGTATGTCTACCCGATGGACCTAGTCCCGTCCTGGGAAAGACAACAATTAATTGGCATGAGTAGGAACTTTAGCAACAAAACCGGGTCTGGCCACTATTTCTAGGCATATCAAATCTAGTATCAGTTCCAGCTGAGACATGTAACTGTATGTTTGAGGATAATTTTTTCGAAAATATTCACTCAAGTTATCATAACCGGGACCCGAAAGCGATACTTTTATTGGGAGCAAGTTAAATACCAAAAAATCCTTTAATGTATACAAACTGGTTGACATCAGTTTTCAGAACCACACATGCATATATGCACACAAACGCATGTGAAAAATGTTACGGAATGTAAAGTTCGTTCTCACCAATCTTGGAAAAGCCTGTTATGTTTGCTGGTTGCATTAGAACGTGATTTCGTTGCAAATGAAGAAACTTGTGCTGACTGTTTGGGTTTCTGTTTGTTAGTCTTCTGATGACAACTGTCACTTTTGTGTAGTTTCATAACATGCACAGTCTGTGGTTGGCTTTGTCAAACGGAAACGATAGCCATTGACTGCTCAACTGTATGGCTCAGTGGTTTCATTATAAAACTGATTTTTATGTGGGGTTTAGTTAGTTGGAGAAGCTGTAGTATGAGTTTTTCAAAGAAAGAGGTCCAACTCTTAGCTGTAACTTGGTTGTTTATTTCCAAGTAACTTGACGTTAACAGTCTGGATCCGTTAATGCGGATAACATTCTATTCAAAACTTGAACAGTTTCTTGGTTCTATGGCAGTTAAGCTATAGTATAAACTTCTGATGAAGACGTTTAAGACGTTGTTCAGGCTGATTAAAAAACGTACTATCAATTAATCACAGAGAATATTCGCTAGTTAGTAGTATTTTGTACACCATACTTCGGATCCCTACAGGCATATATAATTCTTTTCATGACGTGTTCACACAACGTATACCGGCTTTCCGTTCCCGGCATGCTGGCGAAAAACTTTAAAACTGGCTAGCATTGTGTCATAGGTATACGATTCGAACTAGAGTAGAAATCACAATTTCAAACGCACTTTCCAACTGACCTATTTTAAACTATTGATTAGTTCTATGAGGTTGTCTGGGTGTAGCTGTCAATATGCTAGAATGCCCCTTAAGAGGGTCATTGTACAGGACGTTCCATTCGGGACTCTGTGTGTAGAAGGTCTGCAGCGTTGTATATTTCTCCATTTTTTCATTGTTGAAAGCTTTTTTTGGATTCTTTATTAGATCAGCCTTCTTTTATGTTCACAATATTGTATGAATACGGCTCAGGTCTATCTTTGCAAATCTGTTTGTTTGTTCACAACCTATTTGCTAAATTAACGCTATTCGTGTTAAATCAGATGTTATTAGTGTATGGTTTCTCATCTTTTTTTTTCGGTAAGGTAAAAACTTCGGTCGTGTAGCAATTTCACAGTAAAGTGTCCTTCATACCTTTTTTTTACTTCGATATCTGTTTAAGACATTTCATTAGGTTTCTGTGTTAATTTTGCATATCTACAGAATGCTAACAAAACACAAAAATGATACAAACCATCTCAAATTGGAGATAATAGATATTTCATCGTTTTAAACAACTTGAAATGAGAATAGCACAAGTACTTCCAATCACACAATCCACGGAGTTGTAGTTTCGGGGTTAATCTCGTGGTGAAATGCACAGCTGTAAACGTCCTTTGATTTCATTCACTTTACTAGACTGATCCGGTCACAGATACCGCCAAGTATTGTGTCTAAGAAATATCTTGAATGCCAAAGATGAGTATATCCTTTTCGTTGTACGTCTTATGAAAACATGCAATAAGCATTGGGAATCTATAAATAATGACAAGTGTGATTAATCGCAAGTGGTGCACATACATTAGTATATTCCTTGTGCTAAGAATTAATTTGACTATTTTCGGACGCACTTACATACTCGGACTTCGCTTGGCGGTACTGATCCCTAGTTGTTATGTCTTAACCTTACGGACAAAGAATGTTTCAGTGTTCCTGTATGCAGTGTTTACATTCATTGTCACCCCACCCCCCAAACAACAGGAGTAAATAGACATTATAATCCACTGGTTCATGAAGCTCACTCACACTTCCTTGCTTATAGGATTGATGATCTGACAGATAACAGACTTTCGGCCAGTAACATACTTTACAGAAGGTAGTCTAGCTGACCCGTGATCTATAAATCTCACCGAAGGCTGAGTCGTTATCGGGAAGTAAGCTTCAGTTTGAACCTCGTGTGACATCAGTCGTATGCATGATGTCACACAGTTGGCCGATGAGTAAAACAAATCTACTACTTCTGATGTAGAAGATCTATTCTATGCAGTCATTGCATATTAGTGCTATCCAAAAGCATATCAAATAATCGGAGATGCTGGTTATCCTAGAGAAGTTTTAGCAACCGTCAACCTTCTACTGATCTGTTGTGTAATTCTCTCGGACTGTCAGCCCAGTTGCAAAATACTGTCTCTATCTTCATGTCACTTTCACGTAGCAACAATATCACATCATTGTGACTCGACCTCGTATCAAGATATATCCTGATAATGACCGTGATCGTGATAATGACCGAGATTACCAGGTGATCTACACTTAACGGTCAAAACCAGCACGATGGGGGGGTAGTTCAAAAGGATCCATTGCGTTCAATTCCAAACAATGGAGATACAGTGATATGTTCTAACCGCGTGAAGTCAACTAACGTTCATTGAACTCAACTGAGGTATGGTTTAGTTTGTTAAACTGAAATGCATGTTCTCTCTAGGTTATCTTTCTTCTTTCAACTGCCTACGTTTAAGTTACTGTGACCCACTGATATTCGCTGATACAACTCATTTAGAACGTCGAATAGTGTAAGTTATTGCGCGAAAATATATACCCAACTCCACAGTTATCCCAGATGTGTTATTATGGAACATTCAGTCAAGATGACCCTGGACAAATCAAAGTGTTACAAGCTGACTAAATAGTTCAAACGGTAAAGATGCTCATTAGTTATTGGTAAGTTAAATGTTCATTACACAAATGCACACACATAAATGTGTCCTTAGAATGTTGTGTCTCAGTAACAATGGATTTTTATTCCGACAAGTATAATTCCATAGCTCCACTTTGTTATGTATGGTTCATTAATGCAGGATACACTTTGTAAAGCACTAGTCATACAATATTTCTAATGTATGATCAGCGTTATCAAAGTCGTGTATGCGAATATCTCTAAGTAGCTTAATGATAACAATGCAAGGTATTTCACAGATTGGTTTTAAGTGCCGTACTCAAACATTTCAAACGGTTTTGCCTAAACTAGTGTGTTTATGGCGCATTCTTGATGTAAATACGGTAAGGTCTGTTGGTCAAGTGTGCCTAAAGCTGAGAAAAAGTACATGCTTCGTTCACCCGCACAGTCTAGAGCATCCAGGTTGGGCTATTTTGGGGGAGGCATTCGCCAGTCGCAGTCTGCTAGGCCGAAATATATTACTTAAAACCTCGGTGGAAGACATCCTGTTCGAGGTAACGCTTGGTCTGCGAAGTTGTGTATTGCACGAAGTCTCTCACAAGTCATATTAAAACATAGGACAACCAACGTGTACACTCATTAGTATGACAGACGTGTATCCGCACGTATTGGGCAGTAATGCATTGTCATTCACCTCGGTGACACCTCTCCCATAGTGTGTACACACTGTTTCAACAGTCGCTTCTGGTCCTTTGACTCTTTGGCGTTGAGACCTGCCCTTTGCTTCCCGATTGTATGCACTATGCTACTCATAACGAACGTATATGCTATACAACAGTTTAAACTATCTAACCGGTCTGTATGGAACTGAAGTGGTAATATTCCTATCCGTTTTAGAGGCAAGTAATTTTGTTCAACTCAGTGAACACCATATCATCATTATACATAATTACTGCGCGGTTGTCCTTCAAAATGACCAAAGCAAATTTTGTGTGTTTACATTACTCATACGAGTGACGATGTCCAGCAAGAAAAGAACGTGAATCTATTGTTTCTTTTCAACCCAAGGGAGCCGGAGATTCCATCTGAATGTGAAAGCTGCAATCAAATATGTAGTTTTCAACTACAAATACCTAAATTCTTGACAGTTCATCAGTCAACTGGCTATCGTTTAATGGAAAGTTGAATATCCGTCATATGGAGTAAATATGACCCTTTTATGCGATGTTGTGACTTTTTCATCATGAGATCATTGACAGAATTATGATCGACCAGTCTTATCAAGTAGGGTGGGTTCGGTGTCTGGGAAACTTAGCAATTTTTCAGGCGGTCTATTCACCAGTTATTAGGGCGTTGACGTCTGAATCACGAGTTCTGTGTCCGACAAGTGATCGTTTAAAAGGACTTTTTGCACCAATACAACTTACTTTTGTATAAAACCGCATGCTCTAAGCCAACATAACATCACGGAACATTATCACTGTGGCAACATTGCCTATGAGCTGACCACCCACAACAGACAAGGCTGTGTTGTAATTAACAGTTGACTTGATGCGAAATGACTACCACTTCATTCTGTTAGTTTTTGTTTTTTTTCCGTCAAATGTTTAGAATTCTCCTCTTCACTGTTGCTGGAGTCACAACCAGTAACAAATTCGATTGAGATCAACAACTTTCTTGCAAGGAACCACAACATCCATTCACTACAACACCATCTTCGTAACTACTGTCGGTGCAAGCTGATCATGAGATGGATTGTGACCATCTGTTCAAAACGGAACTCGTGAATAAGCTTAATCAACTATTTGAAACGTTCGTTTTTCCGAATGACAAAAAGGGTAATAGATACCTGAAGAGATCAGATGGTTTTACAGTTGCTTCAATAAAAAGAAAAACACAACTTACTCAACCTGAATATGATCGCTTAAATTCACTGGTGCTTTCTGTTCGTTTGATAAAATAATTTGTTAGGGCTGTGCCACAACTTTGGGTTTACTGTTTTCCGATTGTGTTTATTACAGTTTTTTTTCCACGACTTGTATTCAAACATCTAAGTAGCTGTTTCAATAAACTACTCTTTCACTTCATCAAAGCCAATACTTGATATGAATTTACTCAAAAGCATCCTCCGTCTACTCACTGGGATGACACGTAAGTATCGATTTCAAAGCTAGGCAATCAGCCATTCGGTAGCTCTCTCGGACATAAACAAAAACATACAAACAGTAACGTTCTACAAGAACGCTTGGTCAACTATTAATCTCGGAGAAATTTCTCATCATTTTTAATTCACACTCTTTTGTGACTGTTTCATGTTATTGATATTATTTTTGTTGTTTTTGAAAGTCAAACGTTCACTGTGTTCCTCGGTACCCATCCTGAAATTCATCAGGTTAACCAAATTGTTTATCAGATGAAGTGCGAAGCATTGAAAATAAAAACATCTGGTTATAGTTCAACTTGATGTGGGAACGTCAGTACATCTTTGCCCCCTGCACAAGTAATACCTGTACCGTCGGAAATCTAGTCTGAGGCTTGTGGTTTTATACTGAATAACTCGGGAGAGCACGAGTCGATTTCAATTTCATGCACCCACCACTTTTACACTCCGACCTACTTTGATGATTAGTGAAGTTCTTTGACGGCTAGCACATTTATGCGACACCGTCTGCCACTCTAGAATGACCTAGCAACCTTCATTTCTCGGTTGTGTAACTGGTCGCTGTAGTTGATTTAGTTGCGATACACAAATACGTCGTTCATCATCGGCACCATCAGTGTCCTCGTTAGATTGCTGTTGATTGTGTTGACTCTGATGATCGGTTCATCAAAACCTCAGTAACTGAGGTGCTAGATCCTTAAAAGACGCAAACTGCAATCATTACACGTGGCCTTTGTGTACGTGCTGGAAGAAGGTGGAGCTGGCTAATTTTGCGATTTAACATCTGGCGCCTGGATACACATGAAAATGAAGGCGATGGGAGCGGTGTGGACACAGCGATCATGTGAAATTAGGTGCTAATTGCACTGGCGATCATCGATCACGCAAGTTTGATCAATCGGAAAGGACGTTAGCACACTCACTCACACATACGCATACAACACACCAAAGTGGGTTCTTCGGATCGGGCCCTAACAACAAAATTCTGCATTTGATGACAGTGTTTATACAGGAAGTTGCATTGTGATTTAATCTGTGATGAGGTTGATCATTTGCAGAACACTGTTGTCGTCTAGCCGTGCACGTGTAGATACCAAGTTGGTTGAAGGGCTTGTCCATCGTGTAGGGGGTGTTTTCAGAAAGATGACCCATTTTTCCTCAACTTGTTGCCGAATTTGCCGTTTTTTAGTGTGTGCTCCATTACACAGAGTGGAACTCACGAATTTACTTGCAAGTAGCATTGACTGGAGCTAAGTATTAGATCGGAACAAAGATTTTCTCGATTACTCACTCTGGTATTAACTGCAGAGTAGTTTTGATCGACTTAGGACAGTGTTGTGAGCACCAATTGGTCAGTCTGTGTACGGTTAATCATAGCTCGTACTAAACGAGTGCGTGCTTAAGATGAGTCGGTGTGTATCCGGTATGAAATGATGCGTAGAACGTTGAATTCACTGTCATCAGATCAAATACGCAAATTTGGGAAAGTGGTTACACGATCGATGCCTCAGTTAGTAGCAATAAGACTAAATCTCATGTAATACGGTCTAAAGGAGTATGTTCGTTGTTGTTCCCAGTGGCAACCAACGAATTAGTAGAAGACCATTTTAACTTTATCGGCATCATGTTTGAAGAGGACTCGAACCCACGACCTGTGAGCAAGTACCAGAGCTATATTCAACGGGTTACAGTGTTGCTACCACCGGGTCCACAGAATGGTATGAGGTCTATTTTCTTAAGTTGAATAAATTGAGTGTTTTTATTTAGTGGCTTAAGACTGATGAACATAGTACAGGCGAGTTTGCATTAATCTGAGATTTGTGCTCCGTGTTTTAGGCATAAAGTTTTAGTATTCCAATAATTCGTTATTTATCAAAGTTATACAATTTATACAACATAACTTGAATGTCTTAAACAAGTTCTCGTACAGAATTTTACATAATCCATACTTATAATATTGTAACGTGAAATAAGAGTGAAGAATTCGTTACATATTGAACTTGTCAAAGTAGATATGGCACGTTTGACATCTGTTGTTTGTTGTGATGTAGAATTTGTTGCAGCATGTTTGCTTTTTTGTAAAAAGTGAGTTGTAGATTTGCTAGCAATTTGCTTTTTATTTTATTGCAGTAAACAATTGTAATGAATTTCGTACCATCATGGCATCACACAGAATGTATCTCCATTTTATAACTACTATTGCATTTTTACTAACACTTTCTTGTCTGGTGATGTTTGACACACTCCTAGCTTCACCTACTTTTGATGTCCACTTTGATTGGTACCCAACTGTTAACTCGATTTTGGCTCCTCAATTCTGAACGATTTCTGTGACAGAATACCTCTAATATAATTCTTATCAGTAGTAAGACATAAAATTCCAATCACTTCGACAGCTGTCTGGGGCGTTTCGGCTGACCGTCTGAATAAACATTATTGAAATCATCGATTACATTGGATTATTCGAAATAGTGTGCTGTGGAATAATACATCATTCAGAAGAACAGCAATACCGTCGAATTTATGCAGTTTGCTTCAAATTTATGTGACCATTCCTACTTTTATCAACATCCCTCGTATTATCAAACCGACAATGTTCATTTCTTTTCGGCAAACGAACAGATAATGTTGCAAACCAGTTGCTTAAACTTATTCTTCATAGCCTTTACAGAGAGTTATATATATATATATTTAAAGTATCAAAATGGGCAAACACTGAGTAGTGAGCGATTTATTGTGACGTTTCAAGTCCACACTAAGATATATATATATACAACAGACGCACACAGATTCTACAGTCACCAATGGACCGTAAACCTGCACAAGTTTAGCATAGATTGCTGTCGGCATTTCGTTTTGGCACTCTGACACACCAGTTTGGCACGTCTCAAAGAAAACACTGCAGTTAGTTAAACCTGAAACTAAGATGCTCGTTTCAAACCGACGACCATGTCAATTGTTGGGCAGCGCGCATTGGCGTTGTAACCTAGGCGGGTAATTATGGCCCACTGACTTTCTATCAGAAAAATGTCAGTACCACAAGCCAATCCAGTCGATTACTATTAAACTCTCAAGGAAGTAGCCACGCTATAATAATTTACAACATATGTATTTATGTCCTTTGAAAATTTGACGAATGAAAGGTGAAGGGAAATGTTTCAATGTCCAGCTCTTGAAATCGTTGTACTACTTATTGTCTGATATGGTCACCATTGGAACCAATAAATAGACACATACTCATACGATCAACAACCATTCACTGGTTATGAATCTAAGATCATGCCTACATGTATCAAACCTGTCGAAAGTAAAGACAGTTTCACTATTGAAACAACATAGAATGCCGTTAATATCAAAAATCATGAACTTCCGCTCACAGTACATGACGTTCTAACTGCCGTCGTTCTATTCGTTTCCTTATACGTCAATCATAGATTGCTGTCTAACGTCCTTTGCATAGTACTTGTGGGGAATTTGAGTTTACGTAATAAGTTGAGCTCACTAGCTTTGCTCAGTATGCTTGTATTGTAGACAGTTTGAGATATTCTCATGTTGACTGGACTACTCGCCATCGCCTTCGTTTCATTATTGTGGCATTGTTTAAACCTCCAGAGTAGTTTGCTAATTTCTCTTATGTTTCACTGTACATGTTAGACTGCTTAATCCTTCCTTCTCTCAATGTTGGTTACATTAGATGACGGGGAAATTGCAAATTCAAAATGAAATATCAGTCATATGGAACTCGTTTTTAGGACGATTGGGTCCAATCCAGACCAATGGTAGTACGGGCAGGCAAATGTGGTGTCCATGAAGTGGAGCCACATATCCAGAACTTAAAGCCCATAACGTCTACGTGACCATCTAAACTTGGGTCAGCGTATCAGCCTAATGTCATCATCGCAATCTCGGGTTACAGTGTAAATTTATCGCAGTTACTTTTCATGATTTTACACATGAGTGCTTCTATTTTTAAGAGTAACAGAACAAAATCAACCCCATGGATTTGCAATACCACTAGTTTTTCGCTGCAAAATAAAACGGTCGTTAGCGACTGGCTATCATAGGAGAGATTGCCAAAAAACAGCACTTCATACACTTTAGTCCTTGGTTGTGTTTCTTGGACGAAAACCGTAAACCATCCATATCTGTCACACTACAAAAACCCAAAAGCGTTTCCTCTTTATTGCACAAAAAAGTGAATCTTTAACGTCCCATCATTAAGTCTTTTGCGTGTGTGTGTGTGTGTGTGTCAGAGCCTTCTCCGGGCGGAGGTGCTACCTGTGCACCTTCACCCCAAATCTGTGTTAATGGAGATGTTGTCAGCAGGTGCACAGATTTCTGCTACTTGGGTAGCAACCTGTCCACCGATCTGTCCGTGGACCGCGAGTTGAGTGCTCGTGTGGCAAAGGCTAGTGCTGCTTTCAGACGTCTTGAAAGACGTGTTTGGAAGAACCACAGCCTGAAGCCGAACGCTAAGCTCTTTGTCTATCGCTCAATGTTGCTGTCTATACTGCTGTACGGCAATGAAACATGGACATTGTACCGGCGGAATGTGCGCTATCTGAGCCACTTTCATTTGCAATGTATAAGACGCATCTTGAGTATTCGGTGGTTGGACATGGTTCCGAACATTGAGGCACTGCGACGAGTTGAGGTGATCGGGATGGAAACCCTGCTGATATTGAATCAGCTTCGTTGGCTGGATCACGTTCGTCGGATGGGCGATGATCGTATTCCAAAGCAGCTGCTGTATGGACAACTGAGATCGGTTAAGCAAAATCCTGGTGGTCAAAAGCGGAGATACCAGGATGATGT
>JTDE01000495.1:161863-229925 GCA_014338405.1 Paragonimus skrjabini miyazakii
ATATATATATATATATATATATATATATATATATATATATATATATAATCTATGCGTATGCGCCTCTTTTCTTACTGACCAATCACATGATCGCCTAGTCGAGACGTTCGGTACGTATGTTAATTCACGCTCTTGCTCTCACTTTGCACTTCCGCACGCATGTGACGGTTACTCGTGCTTAGTCTGCTCGTCTCAGTACACAAGCAACTTTACGAACTGCCTTTTGAAGTGAACTGCTACAACAAATATCAGTATTGCTATACAACCATGCCTTCAAATAATCCTATCATTTTATGTACGGGTTCTGTGCGTATCAATAATGAAAAACCAGTTGTATAAATGCACCAAACTATCCATGTTGTTCATTCAATGTGATTCGGCCGTTAGAAGTTTCAGTTACTCACCACTCAGACTTTCCGGGAGGACCATATAAAGTATACATTTTCAGCCATTTGGTGTTAATGGGCAGTATGGTTAAAGATTAGAACGTAAAACAACCGAAATATACTCTGGTAAATGTCTTATGCTTCATGACATATAAAACACCCTGTCTGTAGTATAATATGAACGTACTGATACAGGGTGATGGTCGGAAATAAGTAGATTCTGTTCACATCAATATGAGCTATCGTTAATGTGTACTGTCAACCGTGAAGAGATTCTTACACACTGTTTCTACCACCACCGAACTGATAGATTTTGTCGTATCTATTGTGGAAACCTCACGCACTCCACTGTATATAGGTAACGCAGGTCTTTTCACGTCTGCATGTCGTTCCTCTGACGAAACTAACTGAACCAGTAGGTATTTCGTTTGCTTCATTGTTTCATTTCTATGCCCACGATGTTACAGTCGATTCGGGGTTATAGTAGAAAAATCAATAGCTAACTCAGGACTGGCCAGTGAATACTCTCATGATGAAATTATTACCAAGTATGTCAAAGTCAACCATTAAGTATATCTCAGTGGCTAGCTATTATTAAGCCAACCTAGGCAACTCATTGAAAATTGTGTAATCATAGCTTATGCATTCAGTTAAAACTTACTCTTCTTTCAGGATTTGACTTCAAAAATCTTGCACAATCTTGTGTAGAGTCAGATGAGGGAAGTAAATGTACCAGAAAACCATTCTCGGATGCACTCTTCATCGACGAGAATAAAACGCGCTCCAAGATGAACATGAGCCAGAACACGTCCAGGTGAGTGAATATAAACTGACGATGCATCGGCTTAGAAGGCTTTCAGTTTGTGGGCACCTTGTGATGGCATCCTCGATGCGTTGTACACACTGCCTAAGCCGGAATACTCAGATTTCATGACCCATACAAGGTTGTCTGTCATTACTAGACGGAACATAGTCAACAGATTCCTGTACTAGACCCAAGTATCGTATTTTGGAGTTGTCGACTGTGTATGTTTTAGCTATGACCAAGGTTTGAACTCCGTCCTACGTTCCCATAGGGCAATCGTGCTGACCGCCACATCACTGACAATGAGTGGCATAACCAAACTGTCACGTTTAAACATTGTGCCACATTCGATAATGCAATATAAGCGGGTCGCCCGACAGCTTTGGTAGGAGATACGGCTTACGTCTCGCTAACTCTGGTCGGTGACCCCACGAATAGGACTTTTCGAACTGGTTTAATTTGCAGAGCTTGGTAAACTCGCCGGACAATGTACTGACCTTTGCTATTTCGGTAACAAACGAGAGCTTTGATTTACCAGACGAGATCTACAGCCTCATGGTTATCATTTCTATTAACGTCAGTCGTGACATTGTGATGAAAACTTTTGTCAACATCAATGAACACCAGACTGATCAGGATGAACACAGTCTGTCTAAAGTCACAAAGTCGTAAAGCTGAATTGTTCCTCACGTTTTATTGTTCGATTGCAC
The DNA here is from genome assembly GCA_014338405.1 of Paragonimus skrjabini miyazakii. NCBI lineage: Eukaryota > Metazoa > Platyhelminthes > Trematoda > Plagiorchiida > Troglotrematidae > Paragonimus > Paragonimus skrjabini miyazakii. The sequence continues at coordinate 163,765 of JTDE01000495.1, forward strand.
TTCTTCGAATGAAGATCCTATTGTATTATACGTGCGTTTTCGGTAAAAGTTCTCAAGCTGTCATAAAGCGAAGACCTTGTACAGCTACTCAAAGCCAGTTACCAGCACAAGAAATAGCTTGAAACCAATCAGGTGGTCTTTGTATCCATAGCCGGGGTTGCAACAAATGAAGTCATTGGGATGAATCGTGGAGTTTACACTTACTTGCGCCAAGTGTTCTTCCGTTCTAGTCGTACACCTAACTTGGTTGCAGTTTGATCATTCGAAATCATCTGATGTGACACTGTTTAGATGGTCTTTTGCTTTTGTTCCACTTAATTTTCTGTAAGTGGCAACCGCAGTTTTATTAGTTTATGCCGTATACTGTCAACTAATCTTTGACGTAAGGGTTTCATGATGCTCACTGTCAAACAGTCAAAGACTTTGCAATCAATTTCATATTCGTTTGCAGTCGTCAGACGGGACCTTGATTCAAGTCAGCAACATGTTTGTCATAATTCTATTTTTGTGTCGGATTTGCCAATTTAGATAGCTCTGCGGTAACCACATCCAATTATACAAATCACGTGGCAACGAGTTTGAACCCAGTTACTACAATTGCTTATCGGATGGTTGCGAACACTTTGTGCTGCATAGACTGTAAAGGTTGACTTGGCCAGCCCGAGATCGAGTATAATAGGGCATTATGGATCTCGATAGCTACCTCATTGAGCGGTTAAGTGTATTCAGATTCATTGTCACTTTGACTTCGTTATTAACGTGTTAATCGAGTTTGAGGCAAACTTATTGTGCATTAGTGTTTTGTACCTAAGTAAAAAAGGACACTGATAAATGACGTGAATTACACTAGGTTTCAGTTACAGATGTTGTATTCTACGACCGATTTGCATCGATATGTAAGAGAAGACCCAAATATCTATTTGTCTACTTCTTTCTGATGAAACTGAACACACTGGAGTACTAGTTTATAGGTACCCAAGTACAATCAATCTTCACTTAGCCATGGCTAGCGTAAGCTCAAAGAATTTCCTCTCGAGTCTTAGCACTCCTGGTATCAACCAGACAGGACACCTATCCCTATCATAGTAGAATGCTTATGAAAGGTGTTTCCATGTGATGCTTGAGTAATACTTTTGATTGTTAAACACACAAATTATATTAATAATAAGTTATCGGGCTGTATCTGCTTGATTTATTTTTAAAATATGCAACATCTACTGCGCATTTGTTCAACAACTATTAAATTTGCACTTGGTCAGGCTAATGTACATCGAAGCATTTCACATGTAATAGGTCATTCTCAGTTTATTCTGACCATTTACCACGAACTCAATTGAGGCCTATGTTCAGTGAAGGTGTCAGAAGCACTAATAGAATTGCGCAAGAACTTAGTCTGTCTCGATAGATTATAGTTTTTTTTTAAAATGTAGATTACACGCTGGTTTCTTTTGCTAGGATCAAAATAAAATGTCAAAACACGCAAAGAAGAAAAAGAGAAAAACCGGTACAATACACACGGCGAAGGTAAGCAATTTCATTCATCTAAAAATGCTAAATACGTATAACATTACCTTAGTTTAAAGCTTATTATCACTCCTTACCTCCTTGAACTTAGTTTAAATTTATACTGTGTAGATTGATTCACTCAAGTTTTAGCACCGATCAGAGTCTGCTCCTAGGTCCTTTGCCGGCCTATCATTCAAATCTGGTAGTACAACGCCTTCTCACATACTGTGATCTAATAGTACTTTAAAAGCATATAGTATATAACAATATGAAGAGCTATATGAGCAGAAGAGGTAGGCTGACAATATTCAGTTTGGAACTGGTTATGTTGACTAAGAAATCCCTATGGCTGGTTATAGATTACGGTTGACAAAACAGTTAATGCATCTCCTCAGTGGAGGGATAGCTAACTTGAGTACTACTTTCAAGCGAGCATGGCTTAGATATTAGGGGTAGTAAATCACGTTTACTTATTTAGGTTAGTAGCACAGTAAACCAAAAAACGGTTACCTCATGAGAACGTGAACGGGCGTTAAACTAACAGCCATGGCAAGAATATGCATAACTATCGAGCTTCACAGAGAGCAGCCGTAAGTCCACTGCTCCTTTTCGAAACGGGCCGGTTGAAGATTCTTTCAGAACACAAAAGCTGTTTGCATACACCCGACAACTCATCAATAAAAACCAAATTACTTATAAGAAGAGACCAAGTGTAGATTTAAAGTGTTTAGTTAGATGCGGTGTTTTGGTGAAAATGTAAGACACTGTTCTACACGTGCCTACCAAATCAACGCTAACAATTTCTTCTTCATGAGTACATTTCGTAGAAGACTTCCTGCAGTTTTCATCTCCAGAGATTTTTATCTAAGGCTATAACCTTCACCATTGTTTGTATTCCCAGTTACCGGTTTAAGTGTGCGGGAAACGGATGAGCATATATTACATCAACATTGACTGAACGAATCATTTTGTTTCGATGTGAGTTGAACGGCTGACCATGACTTGACTATCTAACAGTAGCGCATTTCATTGTTTATATACCTAAGCCGTTGAGCTGCATGTCATTACTGCTAAATCAGTAATCTTGATGCATTAAAAACAAGTTCTTCCATCCCAGATTCGGGTGTGGATCTTGTACGTAACTTGCAGTTTTTAATGTTGTTAGTTTTCGGGTGTTTTTAACACACGATTTTTCATATGCAATTCCACTACCCATATTAACACGAAGCATATCTGGCGGAAACTTTTGTACAGGAGGCTTTTTAATATCCAAGAATTATCACAGTATTATTGTTACAGTATGATTGTGTATAAAGAATCAAACATACGTATAGTCATTCCTATTGTTTATTCATTGTTCGAGGTGTCGTATTTATAGAAATTATAGGTATTAAAAAGAGTAATGACCACAAGTGAGACCAAAACAATTGAGTGCTGATGCAATGTAAAACACATCAAGTTAGATTGTTTCAGTTCACTGTATGATAACAGTCGGAATATCTGCACTCACAACAGAGCTCAGGGAAATCAGACAAGTTAAAAGATGGAGTCAACAAATTCGCAAAGAAATAGGCATGACAAGGAATAGTGAAATTTCTTAGTGAGAAAAAAATGGAATTCGACATAAAAGCCTGTTGTACATAGGATCGAAATGATGATTACAATATTATGATGGGTCTATAACTTCTGATGTTGTCCACCTCAGTGGTTGTGAACTATTTCACACTAGCATCCTAAATCATAGATCAGTTAATTTTTTTACAAGTGAACTGAATGAACCAGACTTTTACTACTTCCGAAAGTCCGTGTGACATCTTACTGATGTGAGTGTGCAGAGCTTCATTAGGTCACTCGTCATATGCTTGTACTAAGCACTACGCATATCATGGAGAGTCCAGTTTGCTTACCCATTAACATTGTGCTCTTCCGTTTGAATGCATCCAACAAGGCATAGCACTAAGTCAATCCCAAATTTGTATTCAATTACCAAGGATCGGCTCTTGAAAGAATATGTCGGTTTACTTGCCCGGGTTACAACCTTGAAGAAGTCGAATCCAGACCGGACAGCCAACATCTTGGCATCGACTTATTCGCTTACGAACGTGTCAGCTGAGTGGGTATTACACAATGCCAATATACAGGCGATAAGTTCTTTCCTTTTGTTACTATCGTTTCCTGAGCAAGTTTCTGAAATGCGAAGGACTTCTTGACGCTGTCAACGGAATCATACTTGATCATGTTCAAAATGACCGGACAGTGACTGGGAATCAATCTTGTCATTCGTAACTAGCGTGGTAGTCAAACTGGGAATGCTTGGTCTATCCAGGTACATCCGGTTACGGCGGTAGTCTGTTGATGCATTTGCAGAAGAGATTGCTTCACCTGATCAAGTCGGTGTTGTTCTTGTTTCTGGGTGTTCTACAGTGGATTATATATCTAAAAGTTATGGTTGGTTTGCCTGTGGAACTGAACGCTTCTTCAAAGGATGAGTGGGCTACCACTGAACTTGTTTGTGGTTGTCTGGAAAGTTTCATATTTCCAGATATTCGGGACCTCAACCAAGTTGTAAAATCAATTGTGCTTGGCGAACTGATGACGATATGGCAAAAGCGAATCGATTATTCACTTAGTTTAGTCATACTATCTGAATGGTCATTATGAAAGATAAAGAACCTCGTCATTCCAGACTTAATTTTTGATTAACCTAGCTTCTGAAAAAGGAAAGTGGCTGTAAGCCTCCTGGAAAATAGGAAGAATCACCCGATAGCGGAAATTGTCATTTTGTCATGCGATTGATAGAATCAAATCGATATCGTTCATCGCAGTGTAAAACACAGGCGGTCGAAACGAGTCAGCCTGATAAACGTCATTGTGAGTTTGGAGAAGGTTGGATTTGAAAACGACTAGCGTACTCTGTGAGAGATCCGCAATAAAATGTGCCAAAGACGGTACGCTTTGATAGATCCACAATGTTCTACCTGTTGAGGTCTGCAAGTTCAACTAACTATCGTGTTCTAATGAACGTTACGGAAAGGCTGGAAAGTGCAATGCCCTGCTTTCAGAGTAATGCATGAAGCAATGGAATTGCTTTACACCACTGTCACCGTGTGTAGAATATCACACCAAAAAACAGGCCACTATTAGCGAATGTTCAGGACGACATTTAATGACAGATAGAGTAAACGCGTCAGAGTCTATGGCTGTGGAGCCTAAGTGAATGAGAGTTTTGGGCTTACTCAATAAATGATCGATTCTAGCTTGAAACCAAATCCGGTTTTTGATTTTGTTTAAATGATGTTCGTAGATAATATTCTGGACATTTTCTAGTTTTTACAAAATACGAGAAGAAATCATGTAGGATTTGCTGAATGTGGCCGTTCGTGTAGATGGGAGCTAATATTCTGCTAACATTGATTCATGCAAACAGGTTTTGTCCTGTTACAACACCTGACGATCACATCCGCGTGATCGACTATGTCACATGTGAGTTGGATGCAGTAGAGTTGCTTAAACACAAACTAGCTTTGCTTAGAAAAAAGGTTGTTTGTACTGCCAAAAAAAAATTAGCGATATTGTAGTCACCGATGTAGTAGACGGATTTGAATGCTTTTGACAGTGGGGACAGCAGGATCATCTCAAGGACGATACTAGATTACTGATGAGTAGTCGGGGATTTGGTTAATTTCAAGTTGAACATCACCCACAATTTATCGTAGCTGTCACATTCTCATAAACTTTATAATCGACCCCTTTCGAAAAGAGGCACTGGACTCGAGTTTCGCTCTCATTAGAGCTTGTCAATAGTGCATATCATGACCACTGCCGGGACTTGAACCACGGACACGCTGTTCATGAGGCAACCGTGTTTACCACTGCGCCATTGACCTCACGTTAGGCACGACCGCATTATTATATGTGAACACTCAACCACTTTCGCTTGTGAGTAATGACGAGCCTTAATTAGAGCGAAACTCGAGTCTAACGCTTCTTTTCGAAAGGGACCGAGTGGAAAGTCTATAGGAATGCGACAGCTGCGATCAATTGTAGGTGATGTTCAACTTGAGATACTAGATTATTCTGGTTTTTAAAAATGCTAGCGATAGAAGGGCTTGATATGGATACTCCCACTTACCTTTGCAACACCGAATCATTCAGTGCGATTAGACTAGGCACTCAAAACCCATAACCAGTTGAATTTTGTCTTCAGTGCATTTCTTGTGACACGATACGGTGGGGGAAAAGGATAGACCACATAAAGTAGGAGTTAACACTGGAACAGTGAGGAACTGAGGTGGTACCTATCTGTAGTAGCTACAACAAAGTTGGCCGCTCTAGAATCAGGTAGCATAATCATGACAAGTTCTTCATGGTTAAGCAGAGCAAAATTAACCACGGTCTGTCAAGTGTGATACAGAAGTAGACAGATAAGACGTTAGATAGACAAACAAATAAACAGTCGGACGAACAGACAAATAATAGTTTCCATTACTAAAGTGGCCATGGTAATCTTTATCAACAGCAATAACATAATCAACAATTGACTCAGTCTGTGTGGATTACTGTACATATCCATCGTCCAGATGATCAATAGCCAATCATTCACCAGCAGCAAGTCTAGATCACGTGAGCTGAGTCATCCCTTGTCGGATGTTTGGCCGTAATCAAGGGTTCAGGTGGATACCCTGATGTTCAGATAATATAGTCATCAAGTTAGACAATTCTTGCCTAGTATAACCGCTTCAAATCATATTTCACTTAAGCATGTGCTTGTACACATACATGTGACAGGCAAAAGTAATTTCCTACACTATTAGCACATTTTGTTGTAATAGGTGGTTAAAACAGTCATTTTTTCTGTCGTTGCTTAAATTCTGATGGATATCTATCACCTGTCAATGCTTAGTAGCCACAATATTGGCGAAATTCACAACAAAATTCATTTATCCATGCATCCAGCTTTCCGAACAGTATTATGTTGTCTGCGATTTCAGAACCCGGAAACAGTACATATGTCGATTTTGTCTACGACAATTCACCAAATCCTACAATCTGCTCATCCACGAACGCACGCACACAAATGAACGACCATTTCCCTGCGATGTCTGCGGCAAAGCATTCCGTCGTCAAGATCACTTACGTGATCATAGGTGAGCAGAATATGATAAACTCGGATACATACGTAAACACATCATTTTGTGTTCGACCTTGACGTTCACCTCAAATAACGGGTTAAAATGAAGCAATTACCAAACTTTTGTGCTAGAATTTAACACAGATCAACCGACATATTATCATTTAGTAAGTTTCTCATGCTTATTTAATGTCTTCATCAACTTGTATAGAAGAGACTTGATCATGCGCTTCGAGATCATTGTGGTTATTCAGTACCGAATTAATTGTGTAAGCGTGCGCATTTTACATTCCTAACTATTGGGTTACATCTTCTCTTGTTTTATGAAACAACTACATCTTTATTTACAGTTATAAACCAGAGCTGTTACGTATACTGCTCCGATCCTACCTTGCACACCTCATAGTTCTAGTATCAATTCCATTGGTTTAGTTTTTCACTCTACCATTTACTGAAACTCTATTATGTCAAACATGAGAATGAGTTGACTTGTGTGAAGTGTTTTCATGTATTTAAAAAAGTGAATTTCCAACATTTGTATATTCAAGCCTTCAGCAGATTGAATGAATATCTGCTGATTAGGTATTCCAGTCAAATATTGTGTAACATATCGGTATTGATGAACAACCAAGTAACTAACCATTGAAATTGTAGATATTTTTCGAACTAAATGAGAGCTAGCTTATCGATACAGATAGAGATGGAGGTGAGAATCAGATAACATTAGAAAAGGATTGAAGTGATGGAACGTAGTAAATTTATTGATTTGGGATTATGGACTACTGTTACAGACAAACAAATTTAAAATCGTTGATCAGAAAATCATGGAGCAGTATTGGTGGATAGTCCCATTTGCGGGGAAGTAAATATGATTTCAATAAACGGGTGGACAGATCTGATGGAATTGAAACGGACTTGATCTATGAAACATGAAACATCGGCCAATCATGCGGCCTGGATTATCAGACCTATTAACCAGGGTGGATTTCATCGATTTCTAACTCATTGTTGTTCAACTTTATCTCTAATAATGTTCAATTTTATTAGTACTGTACATCAACTGCTGGCATTATTCTAGGCTGAGTGTGAATGATCATCTTACTCATATAATTAGTCATGTCACTGCTAAGATGGGTTGGTTACTTTCTATCCCGTTTGTGTTCGATTCAGTTGATGTGTCATTATTGTTCTATGTTTGGTGCTAGTAATTACACTGACCTCCAGTAAGTTTGTCGTTTGATGTGTTTCGTCCATTTGTTCGAGTATTTCCAAACTGGTATAACGAACTGCTGCATACAACACTTCTCAACCTCCCAATCTATCTGATCGTTAATTTGCCAGATTTTGTGTTACCGGTTGGCATCAATGACTGTACACTTGACAGATATCACAGTGATTTTTACACAATGCATGAACCTTATTTTGTTAATTGATACGATACAGTTGTACAACAAAGAAATGACTTCAAAAATCCCTAGGATCATATATCACACCAAGGAAGACTTTAGCAATAGGTGGGGATAATATGAAATCTCGATTTTTCCAATTTGCATAGTGATAAGCCATGATCTACAAAACCAGTTTACATAAAGTTAAACCAACAAAACTCATCCGTCAGATCTTATACTCTCGTCTTGGAAAGACACTATTCGCATGGGAAATTGGGTTGAAAATTCCCGTGACTACATATTTGCCCTAATGTGAAGGACAATTATTATAACGTATTAACTGTCAATAGGGTTTATGCTTTGAGTTTTGCATACTGTACCGTAATTCTGGATAACCAAAAACTGTGCCAGATTACTGAAGCCATGATCTACAAAACCAGTTTACATAAAGTTAAACCAACAAAACTCATCCGTCAGATCTTATACTCTCGTCTTGGAAAGACACTATTCGCATGGGAAATTGGGTTGAAAATTCCCGTGACTACATATTTGCCCTAATGTGAAAGACAATTGTTATAACGTATTAACTGTCAATAGAGTTTATGCTTTGAGTTTTGCATACTGTACCGTAATTCTGGATAACCAAAAACTGTGCCAGATTACTGAAGTGAATAAGTGTTCATATTATCAACGATTACTTTGCACTGACAAAATGCGATTGGTGTAGTAGACAATGACGAATTTGGGTTAATCATTCTCCATATGGAGAATAAGGGAACTACCGGTTAGTAGCCAGTTAAAGTGGTTTGTCGATACTTCACTGTCCTTTCGGGTAGTGAATCAATCGGAGATCACTGTATCCGTAAGATGATGTTGAGTGGCAGGAGACGAAACCGTTTAGTAGTAACATCTCCAGTCCCACGTTCTAGGTACATTACATTAATGGTAAGGAAGATTTGGTAAACCACAGTCTAATCACGTCCGACTACTTTGTGCGGTACAGACTGTTGATTTCATTACCCAACAACTTGCATTATATTTGTAGACATAAATCCGAACACCGCTTTAAATCTTCTCACTAATCCACCCATTCTCTAACCTGCCTTGTTCTTTCTTGCCTATATTTATACTCCACTCGGTTGTCCCATTGGCACAGGTTTACACACAGTAGCCGCAAGCCGTTTCCTTGTGAGATTTGTGGAAAGGGATTTTGTCAATCGCGCACCCTAGCCTTACATCGGACGACACACCAGGCGTCGAATCGGACCAATCTGACTACTGCCACGGGTACATTGCTATCGACAACGGCAGGTAGGAAACCAGCGTCATCCGCGAAGTGGGCGTAAACGTTCGACAGAGAAGTAGGGGTCAGACATAAAGAGGACTTCACAATTCCTTCACCTCAAATCAACGTGGCAGCAATAAGTAAATTAAAAACAAATTGACTGAGCTGTCAGAAGACAATGCGTGAGCAATACTCAATTCTTTCTATAAAAAATTTTGGTCTTTTTTCAATTTAAACGGACCAAAATTGTCCCGTTAATTTTTAGACATTTTTCAGATTTAATAACTTGATACACATGAATTGCCATCGTTTTGTTTTACCTATTTTGCTTGGGGGGCGGCAGTAAAACGTGGCAAAAGGCCACTAAAACCTCACAAATGGTCAGTGCGTACATAGTATGAAGCCTGTGGACCGGTTACCCAGTATAGTCTAGACAGGGGGTATTAAGACTTAGTACATTTTTGGCCAGGTGCTTCCATCTATCATCGAAATACCGTATATAACAAAAAGTGACTACAATATATTTTTTCCTTCCGCATGCATTCTGTAACTACGGTAGTAGTTGTGTAGTGTTGAATTCCACTGGATGAGTTTAAACCAGTAATATCATTGTTTTTCTGTATAATCGATAATTTGGCAACATTCGATTAAGTTGTGATACAGGCTTTTCAATCATTATGTAATCTTTTCTGTTTATTTTTAATCACTGGCCCTTAATGTATCACTTTTAGCCATTTTGTATTAGTTTTGATCGAGATCAACTGTCCACCTATGACCATGGTTGAATGACTGAAGAGTCTGATGCGGACAAAATGCTTTAATTTATCCGAATCGGTAGTTCACGTACATATATACGACAAGGCTGCTTGATAACGCAATAGTGATGGCTACATGAAGAGTGTCGGAGTAGATGATAATCCCACAATAGATGAAGCTAATTTCGATAGCAGTTTTGCGTTCACACTATGAACTTTGGTGAATAAATGCTTATCAGTTAATAAGATGCTTGTGAGCACCAATCGGTTAACGCTATCACCTGAGACAATCTATTCATCTACCACTACGAAATGTGTTCACTTTGGTTGATACCATCTTAGCAGTTTTGTCTGTGTATGCTTATCTACATTTTTAAGTGTGACCGAACGGCTATAGAGACATCGGCACGGTAGGATGGTAATAGCAGTTTACAGATCACAGTCCATGCAAGTAGTAACCCTGACAAGTAAGCCAACCCATTATTCGGTGCTATGGTTCTCAGCGCTGTTCAATATATCAGGTTGTCTGTGTTATACAATAATTTGATACTGACTATCTGAATTTAGACAGTCCTTGTGTAATAAGTTTCATTTTCTTCTTCCATTCGCTTTTGAAAACTGTCACTTTAATGTTCCTCTGGTTGTGTGAAAGTTAAGTTTCAACGTTAATCACTGATATACTGCTGCCATTAATACTCCGGTTAGAAGATACAATTTTCAGTGAGCTACTATTATCGATCTTTCCTTTTTAAACCTTTCTTGTGTAACATCTAATAAATGTTTATCAGGTTATTCACAACGCATCAATCCCAATTTTTCTTGTTATTTAGTAGCTTTGCTAGGAAGTAGACTGTTTGAGCACGACAAAACTGTTTTTTCCTATTGTCTTGTTCAGGTAAACTTAAATTGCTCTCAATATAACGTTAAGTCCAACATCAAAGATTTGTTTGTGCAATTCTAATGAATAAAGCCTGAAAAAATGCTAGCAGAATAGGAGTACAGTAAATTACGAACTGAAAGGCTGTGGTAGAAAAGGTGATCTACTTACCGCCGTCTCAACTCTACTTTCTATAGGCTGCGATTACACTGAAGCCGAATTCCACTGGTGTATTCCACCCCGAATGTTTACACGCATTATCAAACTACATTGTTTGGTAGTACAGAAAAGCAACCTAGTTTTTAAGGTTAGTTAGTTTAACCTGATTCTAGATGGACGATTTTTCCATTCGTGAGTCAATTTGACTTCCATATGTTTAATCTCATACGTGGGGTTCATCGTCACGGTTTCTTTTTCTCTGGTCAGTAATTACTGAAGCATATATTAAGGCCAAAAATTGCTGAGAGTACAGACCATTGTCTAGGTAGCTGTGAATTCAGTCTCTTTGAGAAGACAAAACTCCACAGTTAACATTGATCGTTTTGGTGACCTCAACCAAACAGGATTAGGGTCTTTAGAACACTTTCTAAGGACCAGTTGAACTTGAGTCCGATATCGGATACATGTAGTTTGAGATAGCCAGAGGCTTAGTAACAATAATACTGTAATCTTATCCCAAACGTCTGCTACGCTTTTATTAAACTCTAATTACGATGAATAACTGTGAGTTGGTTCTTGTCTTCCCCGTCTGAAAAAGATCTCGCAATCTACTTAGTTCGATATTTTCTGACCCTCGTTTCTACAAGCATCTACGTTGACTTGAGAAAAACAAAACCCAATGAATTCTGCTTCCGAATAAAAAACGGACACTAAAACATGTTGTTATGTGTTAACTTCCTGGCATTTTACCCCGCGTGAGTCATCTTGCTAATATACACCGTGTTTATCCAGTCAGACAACTTGATAGTAATATGATTCTAATCCAAATAATTGACCAGTCATGTGACGCAGCTCAGCGGCTCAGATTGCCATTGCAATCGGTAAGTAACGTACACTCAGAACTACCACACTTATTTTGAACTGTCGTAAGTTACTAGTACATAAAGTTTTTAAACCGTAGACAACATAACGACTGCACATTCGCCATTTCGGGCTCTTTACTGAAAAGTTGGGGGGTGGGGGAATATATCACACATGCTACAATATAGGTGATCTCCGTTTCTGGATCGGACAGACTACGGTCTGAACATTTATATGCAAAGGTTGGTATCTTGCCTGGATACAGTTATTCGTTTACTATGTTTTTGTCTGTTGCATTATTGTTGTGCCTACTCAAAAATGAATATTTCAACACACTTCAACCCTCGGAGAACTACCTTCATACTTTCAACCTTGCTGCCTTGTTTATTCAATATACGGACCATACATTTGAATATACATGGTTGAACTGTCTTCCGTTCTGTGTTCGACATCACAGTTGCGTTGTTTAGGCCAAATCAGTGCTTTACGTTTTGCTGCAAAACTTGTTTCGCATCTTTCTTCACCGTTCTGTAATTTGCGTTGCTTAGCCAAAACGTTAACTGAGACGTTTCACAATATGATAGTACCCGGTTTTTTAAGTGCTTTTGCATTTGGCATATTCCAGTATTGAATTATCTCGAAACATGTCAACCATTCTCAGTAGCACTGTCTTCTGAACTAAGTGTGGCGTTCGACAGGAGGAAACGTTTTCAACGGCGCTCTAAATGATAGCGAAAGGCCTACCTGTATTATCGAGGTCTGAGCTTGGTTATTCATTTCATATCCATAGTGTGGATCTCATCCTACTGGCACAGAATATTCTGTTTCTCGGACAAGCTCACAACAACATTCCTCCAGCTATATCTACATTCAGGATGAACTCAACTTTGGAAAAAAGAAACCTTTGATCATTCTCAGGGATTAGTCATCTAAGAGTGAGTGTGCTAATCGCCGCGTGCATGCAAAATAATCCGCATGAACAATGTTCTGCATGAATACTAAGCAACAAGGCGCTTTAGTTTCGAATCCCATTAACCAAAAAAGGTAAAATGTAAATCTTCCAGTGACCATCACGGCGTTTGACGAAATTAAACATACTGCCAAATTTGCACCAACAAGCCGATCTTCAGAGATGGAGTTCACTTCTCCAATGTTCATAAATTAGTATACTGCGGTGATGTAATCATTAGTCACAATATAAGTTTGTTATGCTATAATTTGTAGGCACACTCCATTGAAATCAGTGTCAACTACACTGCAATAAACTCTAGTTGATGTGTAACACCCTCCGTCACACTTTCCGATCAACACGCTTGCAGCCCGTATATGTATCAGAAGGTCAAAAACTTGACCCAAAATCATTTTGGAAGACTTGGTATTTCGAGTTTATCTATCATAATAACCGCTTCGCGTAATGTGTGAACAAAGAACGACTATCGTGTAGGTCATCGACAAATCAGGTGCCCGTTTGGGTGTCATACGGGAGTTCAGCATCAAGATGAGAATTCGTGTGATGGAAATGGCAGACAGGACGTAGATAAAAATCCTGGATAAACAGGTTGTGGCGTATCTTTGACTGTTGCGGTCTACAGACATTACGTTGTTGCCGTTCTTCAACCTCTGGTTGTTCGATCCGATCCCTATTCGGTCCCAGGATACTCAACCAACGAGTTCAGTTTTGTGGCAGTCTTATGAGGATTACAATCCGAAATGTTCACGGTGATTGTTCAGATAACTCATTGTTATATCTTGACATTTGTGATCAGCCGGAATGTCTGATTCACAACCAGTAATCATGTTAGTTCACGTATGAACTACGCCATGTTCAACCCAACCGTTTGATGTATTACCTACTGAACCGTACAATTTCCATTATCAACACCAACTTGGTTAATAAAAAATCATTTCATGACATCAAATTTGCAGTATTTAATGCTACTACAATTGATGACTTTGGATCTCACAAAGCGAGTGTGAGCAAGGTAGTAACTTAGAATAATCGACTGACATAGTGGATTCGACACAGTGTGTACAATACTCACCACCAGGAATTTTAACGACAACATCTTTGTAGACTTTGATGACATCACCATTAGCAATAGTAGCTACGACAACAAAAATGACCTCACTGTCACTGATATCCTGATGGTGCTGGCTGACATCTCAGCGGAACACATAAAAACTGCTTATAATTGATCAGTTATACTCATTCTGACGGACGTATGAACACAGGCAATCTTGTCCTGATCTGTGAACTATCCTAGGTTATAACTAGTGGCTTCATTTTTGTGTCAATACTGATGAACGTCAAACATATGAATCTATTTTGTTTGAAGAGCTGTTTTCCCCTAAGACTGTACTAATTTACTGTTACCGGTAGACTAATCGTTTTCCCTTTTAGAAATGTTACCTACCGAAAAATCGGCCACTATACTTAATCGATTCAGCCAATACACTCCACGCTATTCTATGGTATACTGCAAGTAACGTTCGTTGAGAAAGATTAATGTATGACTATTTACTCGCAATTGGTCAATGACTATCTGCCCGTCATATTGAAAAATGGAATCGAACGTGGACAGAAACCCACCACGCGTCATTCGGGTGTCATTTGAGACCGGAACCTTCCAGGCACTGCCACCATATAAAAATGAGAAACGAATGGGAAATTTATTTGGTCTGGACTGCCGGCACACGTTTCGGCTAGTCAGCCAACCCGGTTGCCGAGCCCTAAGTCACAGGCTGGCTGGCTGGCTGACTGATTGAAGGACTGACTGACTAGTTAAAATTACGCGACGGAGGGACATTCCAAGCTGTTTGTCCGTAATAATACTCGCTGTCACATTTTGAGCACCTACGCGACAGCTGCGAAAAAATCAGCAGCGGCGACGGGAGAACGGCGTGTACTGTGTAGCAGCAGCAGGAGCGGCGGCAGCAGCTGGACCAACACTCCAGTAGGTAGGTGTCGGCATTTATGGGCGCGTGAGATGATTAATGAACAATGCAAAAAAGATGGTAGAAGAGGATGGAAAATAGATTCCTATTACTGTAGTGGAGACCTTTGTGGTGGGCCTTAGACTGTACACAGCCAGCATCTCGTTTAGTGACAGAGGGGCGTGGTCGTGCGATGGGTGCAACTAACATACCCGAATGATTGTGGGGAGGCAAACAGACACCCATCGAACGAGCGGATGACCATGACCACGGTAGCCCGACCAAAACTACCAGTCCAACTGAGGTAGCCTGGGCGGTAACTGACACACCAAACCAATTTGTCATCTGTGTACAGTGGGGAGAGCGGGATCCTACTGGATTTAAAATGCACCACATTATTTGCAATTGCGTTGCTATCCGAACCTGGTCGCACGGTCTATTCGATTCATGGATGATTATCCGACTGGACCACACTAGTGGATAAATCGGTCAATATTTGAGTATTAAGATCGTCAATGACCAGCAGATGTCTAGGCAGCAACCGATGTACTGAGCTGTTTTGTGAATGTACCAGGTCAGCTCAGAGATACACGATGATGAGACCAAAAAGGTAACTTAATATTTTAGTTTAAAAATAATTAACTGAATAATTAAGGGATGAAAACTTGAAAAGCATGCCTGACTGGATGGGAGGTCGTCTACGCTAAGTTGACATTTCCAGATTTCGATGGCGTGTTTGTAAATACGGTATGAGACTGGTTTCATTCTTCTCGATGTTCGTCGATTGTGCTTGTCTGTACTAGGATCATGAGCTACGTTCCTGTTCGTGCACTTGTGAGATGGGCACCTACAAGAAAAATCACACCAATGACGTCACACTTGGCTCGGCCGAGTATCTGTGAGTAAACATGTCTGATTTAAGCACAATGATCAAGTTTTGCAGGATATGAATTACAGCATTTTACATACGTCAAAGCAGTGTGCTGATTATTCAAGACTTGTACTTGCGTTATATTTATAGAAATAAGAGAGATCATCATATGAGAAGAAAGTGTGAACATATGTGATAATGCTGTAGAAGATATTCAACAGGTTAATACGATACTATGCGAATGTTGAAAGTCGGTTATGCTTCGATGACAGGAAACGATGATATACAGAGTTTTCATGGCCCACAAACTTACTAAGTCTAACAATTATGACTTCAAGTTAGTGTTACGCACAAGTTAAGAGTTTCATCTTCCATCCGCAACGGCAGTATACTCGTCGATATCAATAAGAATGTCTTGTGCACGCAATGCTCAAAATACCCTGCTGAACAACAAAACTGGAGAGACAGTGGGACGGGTGGGTAACCAAGTCCAAATGTGAAATTTCCGAGCTCCTGGCGTGGCTTCGTAGCTCAGCTGGTAGAGCCCTTGCCGCGTTGAGGCATGGTGTGTCTGTCGCTGGTTCGAATCCAGCCGAAGCCCTGACTTTTCACAGTTGGGTCTCATCTAAATTCATAAATCTACCACACTACTTATTAGTAAAAACTGGAGAGGGTTTTTAACCGTTAGCCAGTACGAGCAACATGCATAAGAAGAACATATCGTAGTTGGTCAGATGTGTCGCTGAAAAAATTGTTGTTGTCTGTTTCGTAGCACCGATCACATTATTGACCTTCCACTGATATTCCATTGTCATTCAGTCACCATTTCTTAGTACATAAGTCAGTCAGTTATTTGCTCACCTGATTCAACGCAAGTTCTTCGAGCTCATCATATTGATAGACAAAAATCAAAGTTAAGCAGTTCTACTGGAGGGTGATCTGAAGTACTACGGTTTTGTTTCGGAAACCTGAGTGGAAAAGTAAGCAGGAAGTCGGTGACTCAATGATAACACAGAATATGACTATGTTTCGATACACCTGTAAGCTAACATCGGGTTGATTGGAAGGAGTGAATTCGTTTTCGTTTATCTCATCGTCAGCGAGTGGGGCTAAAGGATCGTACTTCAGTAACAGTCACACCAACTGGTTTCCGGATATTATGAAACCATATTTTCCCAGCCCTTCAGTGCATCCATTTACCGTCGTTTAAACCAGCCAGCGTTATTCGTATAGAACACATTTATTATCTTACAGACTGAATTGTTCACAGGCTTGTATAGAAACAAGTTTTTCGGATTGTAGATTGGCACTCCCAAAGGCACGACAGTAGGGAAAAAGGGAGATGTGACATAGGTTGTCAAGAACATACAAAGAAGAGACGACGCATTGACTATCGCTATTTGTTGATCAATTAGCTATATGTGAACAAATTACCTCCACTTTCAAAGCGTTTTTACATGCGAAAAAATGGTTCGTTTATTGTTCAGCTTTGTATATCGTCTAGAAAATGATGGACAGTCCATTGGAATAGTGAGAGGATGCACGTTTGTGTGTTTAGTGATAGATCAGCACACCTCACTTAGAAGTTCAATAGTCGGATTAAACCACAAACTTAATGGGTTAACGAGTTGAGGGCTTGATCCATATAATCATGCAGATGAGTAGCAAGGGATTTGGTTGACATAGGTAGAACAACACGCAGAGTCGCAATTCCAGAATTCACGTAGACACTCCAGCAAGCTTCTGTAGAAAATATTCGAGTTTTACTCCTGTTGGGGCTCATCAGTAATGTATATCATTATTACGGCCGGAAATGTGAACTACGATCACATATTTCGGAGGTGACTCTGTTGATCACTGCTTCAATGAACTGACATTAGGCACGACCGAGTTATCATACACAACTGCTCATCTACATTCAAAGTTTAGTGATACTTTGGTTATCTAATCTCCTCAACGTTTAACATTTCATTTGCCAGTTTAATTCCAGTCAATCATCCCACGACTAGGACTTCTAAAGTTGAAATCTGTCTTTGGTGGCAGGACCATGCACCGCTGAAGAGTCCTAAGTCCAGCGAAACCGAATTCTGGTGCTTCTTTTTGAAAGGAACCGATCATAGGGTTTACATTAATATGAAGGCTGAGTACGGTTTTGAGTATTTTCTAGTTGATATCAATCAGTTCCCTGTTACTTATCAATGACCACAACCTAACACAGCAAGATGAATAATTTTTGTGATGAGATGAGATGTCCTAATCCTGCAAGGATTTACATTTCCGGTCCAACATGCGCCTGTTGAATGATCCTAACTGCCTCTATCAGTATTCTGTTCAACGGTGTTATCTTCTGGAGAACAGTATTCCACATAGTGTGTGTTCAAACCATTCTGTGTGAAAGTCCAAGCAATATCGTCTGTGATTAGAGTACAGGTTATCCGAAGCTTTATAAAAGTTAGATGCAGCAAAGGATTTCATTAAGCCTGATGAGAAATTACACAACAGATTTCATGCGTTACTATTCGACCAGTTCAATGATCCGTTGAGTATTAGTCAACATGTCATTCCAGAAACACGGTAGCTGGCTTTCAGCTTTCAGTCAGAATGAAGATAGTCACTAGAGATGAGCTCTAACAGACAAGAAATGCATGTCTTACGATCACACTCTAGATGGGTTAGTTCAGAAGTTTTTATTAGATGTAAATGATGTTTGACCTAAAAATATCAAAAGTTTCACGGCTAGCTAATAGACTAGTATGGCGTAAAGACCTACGGGTATATTGTAACCGAAGATGGGGAACAGAAAGAAGTAGGTTGGTCAGATAATAATTAGCGTCCTATTAACCTATCGTTTTATATAACAAACTGAAGAAGTAACGTTGAAGAATGTCATTTGATTATATTTAAAGAGGTAGTTTGAAACCATAAAAGTGCATGTTTGTTTGTGATCAATAGGATTATTCTTGGTATACAATCTCAAAGATGATTTTTTTTTAAAATTGTAAACATTACACCAACTTATCAAACTTAGAGTAAAAACAATTAAACGTTGAACAGTATGAAGATGAATAAGTCATACAAAGTTTGCTTGTTGTTAAAATTGTTAGGGAAATTAAAATCATTTATTGTCAACTAAACCAAGTTGAAAAATGCGATTAATAGAATGTAAGATGTCTTGAACCAAAATACTCTACATCCCTCTCATTAGCCCCTACAGCAAACATCATAAGAACGGTGTGTACTGGATAGACACAGAAGTAAGAGGTGAAAATAGTACCTTTATCAGTGACAATTTACTAACCTTCTGGACACAGTGGTATAATTGTATCAATGCCATCAATGTTGATACTGATGTCGAAATCTCAAAAAATACAGGTCAAAAATTAACTGGCAAGAGTTTGTGGTCAAATTGAAAGTCAGAATGATAAATGTCAGGTTGAACTCACAAGGACATGATTAACTGTAGAATGGAATAGAACAAAGTGCAATAAACGAAAGTGAGTTGCCAAGGTTGAGAAAAGCAGATGACCATTTATTTCTGCACTTAAAGGACTAAGTTCGTCCGGTGGTTTGTCACAGTCTCCATAAAGTTTAAACTGTGCCATGATTTTCGACAGTACACTGGTTGAGAGGTCGTAGTTTCATTGGCTTTGCGTCCGGTTTCTTTTAGATGTCTAGAAATGTCATTAGAGAAAGTGGCAGACGTTACATAAGGTGTGAGTTTAGCTTTATACAAGGTCTGTGAACGACATTCTTCAGGTTACGGCACCTAAAGATCAGATGTATCATTAGCACTCTATGTTGAATTCTTTGTGCAGAAACACTAGATACAAATTTAAAACTGTGATCGACGAACAGATGAATTTTCTGGAGGTCCCCTTAGCCAAATGAACCGATGACTTGGGGACTGGCCGAACACGACATAAACATGACGCTATTAGCCAGATCAAATGCATTCGCTGTAATGAGTGGTCAGAAGCTAGCAGAGTGCCTTTGTACAAGACACCTTACGTTCTATTGCTCGCTTTTTTCGAACATTTGATAAGTAGCTTTTTGGTTAGTAAAATCGTAGTCGCTTTGATATGACATATCATTCCTCAGACTATGTTGCATCAACTCGAAACAATCCCAAACTGTTCCAGGAGACTCAACTGGAATTGACTGTAATGCATGCGCACACCCACTTACGTACACTCAAAGAATTTCAACACAAATTTTGTTTCCTGAAAATCACTACATTACCGCATTATCTGCTTTATGAGCCACTGCTTCTCCTTTCTTCGTTGTATGTGACAGGAAATGATTTCTTTGCCAGAAACAACTTGAATAACTAAACCAAAGATATTGAAGTAAATGACCATAATTTGTTTTTCTTCCAAAAACGTTGGTTCTGTTTTAAAACAGCAACTTCATCCTTGCAAACCTGATGTCGTTTGTCAAATTATTGGAAGGGCGGTCTTATTCGACGTAAGCATATAATCATGTTTCATTTCCACCTTTATGAAATGGAACACAACAGCACCATGCTAAAACTTACACAACCTGGGCAACTGATGTTGAAAACTGTCTGAGGAAGTTATTTTATCAAAGAATATTAAATGATTACTCATCGTTATGTAGGTCTTAGATACGCTTAGAAAAATCTACTCTATTAGTAGGACACACAGCATAGTATCGTCTCGGTTTGTAGCAGACCCACTGGATCTAGGCTTGGTAGAAGCAAGTTATAACTCCTACTCAGCATATCTGCATCTGTTTAACAATATCGTCAGCCAGTTAAGTATCTGGGTGCCATTGAATCTGTGGACCTCTATCCGAACCTCAAGGAAGTCAATGAATATGTCTACTGACGACTAATAGGTAATTTGCCGATTTTTACCTTTACGTGCATATCCAATGCATGTTGAGGCCTTATCGACTACAATGATTGTTTGTTAGTGTAACAACATGGTTAGCTCATTCTTATGTGATTGGTGAGCGATGTCACGTGCGTATGCTAGCTGTTCAGCCCTCACAAAGTTAAAAGATTTACTTATGGAGATCAAATACACTTCACATGTGATTGCAGTAACATTTTGACCGTGTGAATTTTCACGAACAATGTTGTTCTACCTTCTTAGCCTGATTTGGTAGTGCATTGTTGAACAAGTCAAACGTAGCTTGAATCATGTGCACTAAATGACTGTCTCTTGTGAATCGATAGACTGACACAGTTTGCTCAGGCTTGGCTTCTGGAGTTCTACGCTTAAATATAGACTCGAGTAATCTTGGTAGAGTTGAGCCATCTGGACTGCCCGACTTTATGCCTCTAAACTAATTTAGAACGAACAGATTACTTGACGACTATACTCAGCCAAGGTGGGTTAATGTGCACATCAACTGTGGTATTTGGCCGCGGGAATATTTATCATACCGTATCTGAGACCAGACCAACTGCGATAGTACCACTCTCCTTTGACCTTTTAAGTGGACCGTTTATGCCGGTTATGTTAAGACAGATTAATTCATTTCGTTCACGTGACTGAATCGAACTCTGAAGCTTTCACGCCAGACCGGTTGCTTTCCAATGCAAAGGAATTTGGTCAAATTAAATGAACCGGTTAGCCAATGACATTTATTTTATTGTACCAAGACTACGACCTTGAATGAAGATCAGCTTTGCACACAAACGTCCGTGGTAACATAAATCAACTTTTCGAAAGTGTTGGGAAGTAAAAATTGAGAATTATGATCAATATTGCAACGACATCCAACACTCGTAATTGTGCGATCTTTTACCCAGAATTATTTTAAAGTTCTTCTCTTGTTTTCATAATTACTAATGCCGATGGTTTTCCGTAATTTTCATGTGTTACAGTTATATATAATGCCGGGAGCAACATAATCGTCCGAATAACACCATAGCGCATTGTCTAAAACGTGACAAGGTTATAATTCAATTGTAAAAAACGTGTAAAACATTTTTTTGCTAATTGACCCATAGAAAACCAAAAAGCTTCCTTCCATTTGAAAACTTGTGTTTCCCAGCTGTCAGTGATAATCAGAATGAACTTGTTACTGTTCATGTTATCCAAGATTGCGGACCAATTTAAAGGTTGGTACTATCATATTAAGTTTACAATTGCTGTTTAATCTGCACTGTCAAAGGACGTACCACAGAACAGTTTGAGCTCTACTGAAGACAGAGGTCTTAGATGGATGTCAAACGGACTTAGCATAGGTGGCGTGAACTAACCCCTGAAATCAAAGCAAACATTTCCTCACCTTTAGGACGAATGGATTTGTTTCTTTATCTTGTGTGCTATCGATTATTGTTTTGCTCTAGCCAGTGTTTTGAAAAATATGCTCGTTATAAAAGCCGGAAATACACTCCTGCGTAAGGTTAACCGGGGTGGTTGAAACGTGGAGTATTACAACTTGCTCGTAAAGTTGCATTATTCTCAACCCGTTTGACTGGAAATACATACTTTCATATGCCACCGAAAATCTAGTCACAGATTGTCGTCATTGCAGGCTGTACATCGTCAGTTTTTACAGAAGGATTTCTTAGTCGTCCTGTACAAATGCTACGCAGAGTGTTTCCACCTGGTCAATCATTCAGCCGAAGACTTCCCCCATTTTAAACTCGACATTAACAGAAAACTGTGGCATCCACTATTTTCACTTCACAATTTACACGTTAATGAAATGGATGCTTCCTTTGTTGTTCACCTTCCTTTGTTTCTATCACGATCTGTATCGTTCTATCCCGTGAAGTGGATTGTCTTCATGTTTTTTTAAAAATAGGTTCACACTGTCACTAGGGCATCGTGTGTAAACAAGCATTTATTGTCTCCTGTTTGGTTGAGCTAATTAGATCCGGTAGAAGAGAGACCAATTGTTTTCTTGCGGCCCTTTGTTTTCGTTCGCCTTGTTCCATTCCTGTTATGACCCCTGTGGAATTGCCTCGATGAATGTGGTTGTTGAACGAATTTAATCGTGGTTTCCTGACCATGGGGACTGTTATTCTCACCGAAAACCAGACGGAAAGTTTCGTACCTGTTCTTCATACACTAGGAATCAAATCCATTGAATGAATTTCACGCGCACGTGTACACGGTGTCTCATTTTTGTACTGTATACTACTACAGATCACGGTAGCTTAAGCTTATTCAGTGTTGTTTTTGCACCCATGTCCAGTTGAAACCACCTTCCCCAGGCCGACGTGATACGATACCCGGATGTCCCACAATCATAGCTGACTACCCTGTTGACTAAATTAGTAAATGACCGGGCTTGTGATACTGTTAGTGCAATGAATTCGATCTCAGAAAGACAATAGATACCCAACTAGTGTCGATAAATTTCGACTGTTGGACTGACATGAGGGGCGGGGGTTGAAACCATAGTTGATGTGCACTAAATCCATTGTACGTGTGGTGATAGCCCCTACTGATATGTGGTCTTCATTACCCCGAGACAGGCCCGAACGAGATCTCGGTGGGTTAGATCGACAAAATTAACACGGAAAAAATATCGTCATTTGACGGAACCACTTACTCATCATATATGTCAAACACATGCATGTATGTGCGTTAATGTACGGTACCGGGTACGCTTTCATACAGGACGCACACTGCTGGCCCTGATCACCTGGTTCCTGAAGTGGTCTTTGTACTGAGATGCTTTACTAAACAGGCACGGACAAAATCAAAAACCTGCTATACCTCAGTCACTTTTGATAGCTTGGATGCATAAGTCAGATGAATGAGGAACAAATCTTGAAGCATCTGTTCTGTTTGCTTTTAACTGAAGACAAGCCAGCTTCGTAAGTTTAGAAGTTGAGCTGTCAGACACGATTCAAGTAAGCCATCTTTGTTCTAGTATAAACACAGACCACGAAAAGCACGGCAACGAATCAGAAAATCTGGAAAAATAAGCTCTGAACGGAAATCCAAAAGTTTCATTGGCGACTGCTCGTGAGTCATGAATTCATTTTCGTAGTGGGCGATGAAATTATCGGCATCGTTGGTCTCACTAATATGACTATGAAGCACTGTGACGAATGCTGGTTCGGATCCGATGACCGTCCTAGACTAGACGTTCATTAATAATGAGGAGCACCTACGTCGAAGGTAAGTAAGTCGAGTTGTACATCAACTAACAATCTCCTGTTCATCCACTTTCTAAAACCTGGACGGAGATAACTACCCAAACTTCGACCATTGGGTTTTTATAGTTTGATTTTATTTCCCACCCGGGAATCTACCGATCATTTGCCATTGATCTAATTCTCATAAAGTCCACATTTTCCAATCATCACTCTAAAGCAACCAGTAAGATTTTGCTAGTGATGATGTCGTAGTCAATAGTACTATATATGTTACTCATCCGTGATCTGTATACTTAAGATATATTTTATCCCCATCGTTTTTATGGTGAATTTGAACTGGATATGCTTTTTCTCTCGAGGACCACCTGATTATGATTCATCAAGACAATCGGATAAAGAGTTTGGATCAAAGCGACGAAACATGGTGACACACAATGCTTGTATATAGTTTACTACTACTAATAATAATAACGGTAACTATGTTAGGTTGCTTCGAACATCGCTGTCAACGGTGGGGTTTGCATGATACTGATCATCTGTTGCTGACAGAGTGGAGTAAACAAAAAAAAGATTTGTGAAGCAAGGAGTTTCGTATAAGTCTAGCACTAGACAAGTTTTTCCCCGGATTTGAAATAAAAGTGACCGTTTGGCTAGCCGCGGAAAACCGTGACACCTCTGTGAGTCTCTAGTAAACTAACCACAATGCTAAATATGTAATGAATGCCTTATCCAGAGGAATGTAAAGGTCAATTCTGCGCCTAACACACTGGTAGCGTCTTTAAACTGTCACTTACTAACGTGTTTCATAGGGAGGGAGTTACGAGAGGCTACAGCGTGCACTTACTTCAGCAAGTTCCCGGTGAACTTGTCCTTTAGATCAACTGGTGATAGTGACCGTAAGAACAGATCTGAAGACATCTTGAACAGAACAAAACTACCAAGTGTTCGGGTATACATGCAGTATGTTTTCTTCCGTGTAACATTATCAGTCCAGGTTGAGTAAGTTAACCAAAACCTTTCTGCCATCGATGCGCTATAATAAGTCAGCGGTGAAACGACGTCACGTAACTCAAGATGTGTATTTCCTCCTTTTACTAAGCCTCATCAAATACCCGTTATACATTTAGTGTTAGGTTAGGTTC
Source organism: Paragonimus skrjabini miyazakii (assembly GCA_014338405.1). Classification (NCBI taxonomy): domain Eukaryota; kingdom Metazoa; phylum Platyhelminthes; class Trematoda; order Plagiorchiida; family Troglotrematidae; genus Paragonimus; species Paragonimus skrjabini miyazakii. The sequence goes on from JTDE01000495.1 coordinate 188,763, forward strand.
GACGGATCTCTTAAAGGAACCCGGACTCCAAATGTTATCAACCTTTGCACTGTCTGTTGTATACCGGTTTGTTTCTGGTTAGTGTGTGTGTGTGCAGCAAACCAGATCTTAGAAAATTATTGAAGTACAACATTGTCCTTTATCCGACATATCGCCAAACATGATTAGATTGAAGTGCAAAATGGTTAATCCGCCTGTTTGTTTGAGCGGTGAACTCGGTAAACCACTGATAACTGAAACAGAGTGAAATTCATTCTATACCCAACCTCTGGTCCTTGTTCCCGTTTCACTATACGAATATTAGCCCAAATGAAAGGAAAACATTGGCCCAATGCGTGGTTTGTAGGCTCTACCGTTTACTATCAGAGATAGTTTTCGTCTGCATGGTTTTTTAATGATAGGTGGAACATTTCGTACACAAGCAACCTGTAGGCATCTTAGTCTTTTGAGTTGACATTGGACGTTGGGGCATACGGACGAAAGCACAACTGCAGCGTTGTGAAATCTTATGTTGCTGTGAACACGATGTAGTGAATGTGCTTGTCCCCCCTGAGTCACGTACAGGTTAATTATCTCACGTGCATGTAAATATACAGTAGATACCCTTGTGAATGGGCTGAAATTCATATTTAGGCCGTTCATTGTTGAGCCACTCATTAATAGGATCTAAACGGTTGTTTACAAAACATTTCTTATCACCAGTCTACTTACTCCTTTAAACTCCGCCACAGTATTACGGTCATTATTAAACCGCCTGTTCTTGTGGACTTATTAGTTATACACTCTTTCAAGTCATCTCATGAGACAGGCTGTCTTGGCAGAATAACCAGATATTTGTATGAACCTGTCTGTAAACATCACTCAACCCAACTGACTAGTCAAACAATAAAGTTAATCAACAGTGCTATACAGGTACGTCTGGTGGGATCGAATTACCACAACAGTACAACTAATTAGTCCACATCAAGTTCATCAGTACAGACAAAACAATCGTGTGTTCTAGCAAATTGATCTATAAGCTGCGATGCTTGTCACCAATCCACAGTTAAGTAGTATGTAAGTTGTACCTATATGTGTACGATGGTCTAATGCTATCTATCTATTACAAAAATGCTTATGACGCTGGTAACCGGTGCTTGTTAATAAGCGCTTATTTACCACGGCTAACAAATGTTGGTTTCTTTTACAGTGAGTTCAAGACAATGCAATATAGACGTAAATCTCATCCAATGTTTACTGTTTAGTCATAGTGAATAGGGAGTGATGATCACCACGGTTTAGACATCGCACTCGAGAATGGCCAGGTATAATCGTTCAACCTCCGTCGCTACCCAAATTATCCCTATCATCTTTAAAACTAGATAGAAACTCACAGATAGTACGGAATTTAATTGACATAGTTCACTTGTAGAGTTCCCGTTGATCTAGATTATCCAGTCAGCATATTTCAAAAATAAGCCTCGGACTCTAATTTTTTCCCGACAGAGCCTGTTAATAATGCAACAACCGGAGGTTTGAACTTTGGCCCACACGTTGGCCACTGACAACATATTGGAAAATGCCAAATTATCACATCTAAACATCCACCCACATCCGTTTTCGAACAGTGCTCGATAATGAACCTTATCCAGTAATCTCGCCTAAAGTGAACTGCGCACATGAAGCTAACAGGGCGGAAAATTAAAGGAACATGCAACTTTTTATGTCTATTGTAATCAACAGTGACACCTACGGTATTGGTTGTTCAATGGTACTAAAGAGCAATTAGTCTGTAAAAACTTTCCTTGCTAAACGTCCAAAGCAATTGTTGTGAACAGGCATTCTTTCCGTCATAATGTGAAGTTAGTGTCCATCGAATTCGCGGTGTGTGAATTAATAGTGAGGTGTTCGCAACATCTTGCTCAATGTTTAATTTGAAACGTCTACTCTTTTGCTAGATCATTTTGAATAAATGAAGTACAATCTCTGACTAGTTATATTGGTATCCAAGTAACACTGCAACACAGCAAGCGAGAAAACGCAAAAGTTAGCGGAAAACTAATTATGTGATCATTTTAATGCTTGCCTTATTTATTCTTGCTATTTCCATCGGTATTTCGAACCCAGCTGAAACCATGGCTTTTCATAATTGGCTTTCTCCCAAATGACCATATCTATCAAAATAATTATTTGTAATACATTTTGGAGAAGTTAGTTTAGAATAAAGTTACGCAAAAGTCGAAGGAGGAGATACTCTTTAATTCGGTGCAAATTGACACAATTCTCACTGAAATACCACATCTCCGGAATTGTAGAATTCTATCATCTGTTTCCTGTTCTTTTGCAAGATGGCACCTCCAAACTTCTCCATAATTTGAAAAGTACCTCAGGTTTCGGTGATTTTGTCAAATAAGTACTTTATGGGGCTCAAGTCAGTGTCAAACACTGGATACTGCAGGAGTTGATACATAAATGGAGACTTTATGTTATGATTTCAAGTTAGGAAAAATGACTTGTTTACTTGTCAGTTTGAGAGGCAAATGTTTCTCTTTTTCACCCAATATTATCAATTCTGTTGTTCCTTCCCTCGGGAGTCCAACTCAAAACACTAAAAAGCTGTGATAATTCTAGACAATGTAATGTTACCGTTTCTTTCTTACTTACTGCTAATAAAATGTTCACCCATCTGGACCCTTTAAATTACGTTTTTTCGTGGCTGAGAGATGCATTTTTCCAACGGCAATCTAAACAACATGACATTTTGCGGTTTCACTCGATGTTTCCTATGAAATGCAATCAATAAGAACATGAGTTCCGGTAATTTTGAAATGTATTACTAACACTTCGTTTGTCTAATCTGTTAATTTAGAAAAAACACAATCGTGAAATACTTGGGCTTCTGGAGAACTCGCACTAATCAAGTAACTGGTACGCCAGACGCAGCAAGACGCGATACTTATTGAGCTATGGAGTCAAGTCTGAAGCTTGAGAGTTCGGCCTATGAACTCACTCACCTACCCATCCCACTGTTGTATATAGACCCTTCAGGTGATCCAAGTGCTCATCGGCGACGTCAATTGGCGTCAAAGCAAACTGTTCGAGAAATCATTTAGGGACAGTTAATCCCCTGGGTCGTTTGGTGGATTCTATATATTACAACAGGATGGAGAAACGGCGTGAATGAGACGGATTGTGAGGGTTTCAATATTTCATTGTAACGTTGTAGCTCAACTAGTGCAGCGCTTGCTGTGTTCTAGCATGCCGCTTCTATTCCTGGTTCAAATCCTACCGATGCTTACATTTTTCATAATTTGGTCTATTTTAGGTTTCAATGTAGCTGTCAACTGAGTGGTTGGTGCATACAAATACCTCGGTGGATATAATCAAAATTTTCTGCACAACATTGTTGAAACAGAGTTGTCGTTAGCGTCCTACAGAAATCGCATCGACGCTTAAGGATTGCATTGGTAAATCAAAGTTGGTGGAACAGTTTTACATTACGGCGGCCGAACTTGTCACCTGAAGACCGATGACGTCGAACGTATAGAGGTACATGATCAAAGATGCTTACAGTCATTCATAAGTAACAGATAGCAGTAAAGGGCGAAAAGTGCAGGTATTTGGAAGCGGGTATTTGATAGGACGCAAGCTTTGAAAATGCGTAAAATCCGGCGTTTTATTTTTCAGGAACATGACACTGTCGTTTGGCTTTTTCAGCGATGTGCAGGCTTCCCAGATCTTCGACACAAAAAAGCAGTTAGCTTATCGTTGAATTGGTGACAGGAAACGAAAGCACTTACTGGTATTTAAGTGTAGATCTTGGTAAACTACCAAACTGGGATCTGCATGACCCACCTTGAGTTTTACTGAAGATATTGTCGTAGGTAGTCACTAACTGGGTTCAGTGAAGTGACTGAGGCTGTCGTGTGACGACTAGTTGTTAAGCCAAAGTAATGACCAAAGTTACGGGTTGTGCCCCCCATTTGTAACTCGGTTGTTGCTCCACAAGGTAAAGGCTCTTCGATACTTCGTGTTTGATATATCTTATTTTCATCTCATCTCTGCCATCTTTGAACTAATAATGTTGTGTTGATTTATGGCTGTTCAATATCAGTGTGACCTACCGATGTGCTGCTGTTGGGCGTTAGATAATTCATTGGATCTACTAACATTCCACATCGAATGCGGAGAATAGTAACTCACACTTCACTTTTTGCTAGTAGGATTTACGAATTAATATCAACAACAGAAGAAAAACACAAAGCAACAGACTTCTAGAGGTAGGAGTTGTTGGACACTTAAGTACAACGAAAAGCAACTAGATTTCTTGTGAAACTACCAATAATTCAGGCAAGAGATTTTTTAAGTGTGTTACTTTTATTTTCGTGAATATCAGACACATCTGACTGAGAATAATTTACAGACGAATAGTCCGGTACAACCTTTCAAACAGTTGGAGTATTTTGATGGCTGACTTTTATAATATTCGGAGTCGACAGATAGCACAGGAGATTACTCGAACAACGGATCTTGTGCAATATTACAGAAAACTCAGAACAACTCATTTTAGTAATCTAAGGTTTTATTTCGTTCTATGTGAAACCAAATAAAAAGCATGAAAGTCTGGCGCTTAGAATTAGCTAAATATCTCTGGTAAATCAAAGTAAGCGGTGGTAATCTGCAACAACTGAATATAAAAGTATTTCAGGAAATCACGACATACATTACTAGGTATAAATTGTTATACTTCGTGTACGGTTCTGGTATTTTAACTACTGGTCTGCTCGGTAAACATAACCTGTTAATGAGGCGCAACACCCAGTGGAACAATCGGGCTGGGTAACTCGGAGCAAACATGTCACCGTACGATAAAGCCGAAGGACAGGTATATGTAAGCCGTCACCGAATACTACCAATCACCATAAACCGGTAAGCGACCGTTTCACGAATTAGAGATTATCAGTGGAAGTTGACAGATTTCGGAAACTGAACGACATGCAAGGTATTGACGACTGTCAATCAACAACAGCGTACTGGTACATACAAGTATCTAACCGTGGTTAACGTACTGTTTTTCTCGTCACACTGGAGACCATTTGATCGAATAGGGTGGGCGATGTCGTTGGCCCGCCAAAAGTGTACAATATTTACACACACCCCTCTCCGGAAGTAGACTCCCACTCCAGTCTCCCATACACATCAGACAAACATAGCGTACATACACTGTCGTGACTTTGCGGCCCGGCAACAAGTCTGCACGTGTGGGATTATGTTTGCTTGTCCGATCCCAGCAGCATTCATCTTGTGTAGATTAGCGTGATTAATCCGAGCAAATGGCGATACATCCAACTGTCATCAAAGACAGTGTGCACATGCATCCCATTCGATTGTCCGGAGATCGGTTAACATTCTTGGTTGATTGTTTTCGTGTTAAAATTGTTCACTCTTCTTTTGGTTAAGTAAATGTGCCCATTAATTGCTGCTGATGCAATTGGTACTCGAAACACAGTTGAGATGAAACGCGATAAATTGAGTTCTTGTCTTGTCAGTTCATTTACAATCCATTAGAAAGTTAAACCGTATGACAGATGGAGTCCTTTGCTTCGTTTACAACACGTATATAGTTCCCAGTATGACTTCCAAAATTGACCGAACGTCCTTAAAAAAATACTGAGTGAAAACTTTTTCTAGTGAAACCACCAAATTACATTATCTGTCACATCGATTAAAGACTGGGACTCAGTAAGTAAGTTGTACACCAACAAACATCAATCATGTTGTAGTTAAATATGTGTCATCGTCAACCACTGATGGCACTACGAATTTTCATGTCGCGATTTGTTTCGTGTTATTTTCTTTTTAGACATTTGTCGTCATTTTTATTTTGTGACTGAAATCTTTATTCTCATTTTAGCTCATGGTTTTAGGATAATCGAATCTTCCATCAGGTGCCTTTCACTTGGTCACCATTATAACGCAACCAATATTATGGCCTTTTATCCCCCTTTAATGTCCAAATAAATGTTGCTAACACTGAGTTGTTGAGCATGCGAACATATTGGCATACGTACTTATGTTTTTTTTTGCGGACATATCTACTCATTCTTCTTTCCACAAACGCGCCTCGATCACTCAGCTTAGGACGTTAGGTAAATTCAGTTTGTGTGTTCTCGAGGTGCGCCAGCTTATTCAATAGCGAATACTGGGTGAAAACGATGTTCAGTGGATAGGTTTCTCGCTGCCCAACACTTATCGGGATGCATATTCTTGCCCGGACCAGTATTCACATTCCGATTGTCATGTTTCTGAGATTAACTTATTACCAAGTTTTATAGTGATTTAGCAATGGATTGCAGGTTTTTCAACCTGTGACTAAAACACCGAATAGGTGGAATTCTGGTTCCCGTGACACATTCACTAGCTAATCAGCTAGCAAAACTGTGGTCATATTGAAATAGCTTGATATTAAGTAGTTGGTGAACAGTAACTAGATTAGAAATAGTTAAATTGCAAAAAAATAAAGATGATTTGTGTGTAATAGAAAGATTACACATTTCTATCATATTTTGAGTAACCACCTTGTCATAGGTGTAAGTAAGTCCAGTACATCAACAAATGTGTTTACATTGCACGAGATGTTTTGTGATAGCCACTCCACTCCCTGACTTGCTGTGCGATATTTGCACAACGCGGATTCGTCCAGAAGTAACATTCAGGTGATTGGTTACAATTCGAAATGTCTAGCGCGAATGTGTTTGCTTGGCAGCGTGTCAGTTGAGGTCAGTTCCTCCTACCTACATATCATTGAATACGTATCATTGTCATGATAGGAGTTTGAACAGTACAATTTTACAAAGCAGACATCGTATCACCACACCATAATCGTCACGTAAACTCTAAAGGATAATACTGCAAATCAAGATTTAACAACCAGTAAGATATGTTGAACATCAACCAATCAGCTGACCCCGTACGAGGTTTTGTTTGAATATTTTGAGGTAAAGACTTTGTGAGATCTATTATTGGTTATCACCATCACATCGTGAATCTGAGGAGCACAACTCGAAACCCTGTGTGGATAATGACATTTTCTAATCGTTACCTTTTCAAATAAACAACTACAGTTTCACACTCACAAGCGAAAGTGGATGAGCGTTCTCATATGATAATTCGGTCGTGCCTAACGTGAGGTCAATGGCGCAGTGGTAAACACGGTTGCCTCATGAACAGCATGTCCGTGGTTCAAGTCCCGGCAGTGGTGATGATATGCACTACTGACGAGCTCTAATGAGAGCGAAACTCTAGTCTAGTGCTTCTTTTCGAAAGGGGCCGACTGGAAAGTCTATGGGAATGCGACAGCTGCGATCAATTGTGGGTGATGTTCAATCTATATGAAAATCAAAATCCCTTACTACTCATCAGTAACTACAGTTTCTGTTAAACATGAAATAGCCTACCAAGTGGAACTGTGAATTAAATGAGTTCAACCTGACCACGTATTACTTTGACCCGTGTTACCATTGTTCCGAGGTCAAATGGTGACTGGGTTCGTGAAAGCTGAAGAGGTTTGTCACACAATCCGTTATCAGCACGTGGTTATTGCATATAATTCGGCTTATTCACCCCCCATTACTCCGACCTGAATTTATCAAATACAGAATTCTACTGGCATATTTATCCACATTACAAATAATCAAGCGAAAGTAGTCTCTGAATAATTCATAAGAGGGATTATTCTAGAGATTTGGATGAGATAGAAGTTTATGGTTGATGTTCGATCAAACGTACGTGTTGTGAGAAACTTTCATTAATAACATGCTAGTCGTTTCCGAGTTAAACCGTTTTATCCAACAACCAACCAAAGATATTCCATGAGTTTCATCCAGGGGTCATTGAAATCTGAATTCTTCCTTTACAGAAAGCACATCCTAATGATTGTTTACAATTTTGGAATTTTTAACGCTATAATAATATGAATTGGAAGTTTTTGTGCGTATGCTATAAAACATTCGGATACTTTTTCACCGTTCTTTTTAGTTACCAACTGTTATCTCTTATCCACTACGTATTAGTCCTAGAGACTTATAGAACTTTACAAATTTTTGATTATAGTTTTGTAATACAGGAAATTTAGTATGCACACCTCGACAGCGGGATTTTGAATAAGGCAATCGAACGAAAAGATCAAATTCTCAGTAACATATTGACTTGTTGCTTATATCCAAAGAATGTTCGTAAGATTCAGCCAATATACATGGCTCCAGGGAGTCAAATGCACGTGTACTATAGGTTAAACATGCCTTCCAAATAAATATTGTGAAAAATAATGACGAAAAGTAATCAGAGATTATTTAAAACAACTCACCATGGATATAGCTTATAGTTTGAGTAGCTCTACAAAAATTATGGGTCCCCAGGATCTTTACGTAGTAGCTGGGGGTTAATAAATATAGTCAACATGGAAAATTGTGCGAAAATTATTAGTTCAGTAAGTATCTAGTTGGCGACCATAATTTTCAAAATGGTATTGTTTGTTCAGACAGAATTTTTTGGACTTCCGTAAAGGACTTAGACTTCTGTAAAAAACTTGACAGTATACTACTATTCCCTTGCAAATTTGTTCGGGTAAAGCGTTCTTTTTACAGTCAATCTAAGCTAAATTGTTTGTTCTGAAATTGTTGTAAATTACCCCATGGCACCAGAGAAAACTGAGCGGTTTGACCGAATTATATTGTTTAAAGCAACCGCTGCATATGAGAAATTTCATATATTAATTAGCATATATCTCTTGCATAGAAGGAAATATTACTGTCTTGAAGTTATGATAGTTTATTAAGTATGTGGAATGCACTGTCATAACAGCTCAAATACAACATAGTTGCTGGGAGTAAAAACGTTGCTGGGACCATCTTGTTGGTGTTAGGGAGCATACGACTGTAGAATAAAAAATAATCTTGATTTTTTAAACCTGTGCGGGATGAGAAAAATGGTAGTCGTTAAAGCTCATATAATGGAACGTTGTTCGAGTGAACTCTTTGGATAGTAATTAGCTGTTACACTTGACATTAAAAACCATACAAACCAATATTAAATGAGCATCATCCGTAGTGCAAGTGGCTCAAGAAACCATTTCATATGTTAATGAGTATCAACAGTGTCGTTAGGTTCTGCGTCCACTACATGTGTACAAAGTCCCGTAAGTTTCGTATCAAGTTATATCAAATTATCAATGTTTCATGAAAATACTCAGCGCTTCATTTAGCACGATGTTTTCTGGTCAGTCCTCTCGATTTTTGATAGATTCGATTAATTTCATTCTTCTTTGATTTGTTCAATGATAAGTAACGTGAATACACAGAAATGAAAAGTAATTATACAACTCACGGAAGCATCTTATCGTAGTGCAAATTGCAGAATAGTTTTCATAAAGACAAACACCAAATTTGTTTAGCAGATAAACATCGTTCAGGATGGTATAAAACACGTTTATAGTATAAACTTTAAACTGCCTACCCCAGGAAAATCGTACATTTCTCTTTGTGACCGGAATGTTTTACAACACAGAGAACTCAGTCATGATTCTTTCAGAGTTGTTGTGTCATTTTTGGATACATTAAAATATTTTATAACTTAAATTCTGGTGTTTAAGCATTTTTATATAGGTCTGTAGCGTCAGTGGTCAAACCATGGTGAACAAGGTCGTTTTCAATGTATGACCTTCGGACCAGGTAAAGCACAGTGAACATGAAAATAGAGGGTGAGAGAGAATGGTGTGGTTCCAAGTACAATGTGAAAGTAAAATGATTTTGGGACTAGGGAAATAAGTGTTGTGTTACGACACTCTCCGTTACAGCAAAGAAAGTTCGTGGTAACTTTTGCACACGCAAATCTAATACTGTGTATTTCTGGCATGAAGGTGTGAAGTTCCCCCAAACGATCAAATCAGACAACACGACATTATCACCCGGGAAATAGTCAAATTTGCTTCTCACTCTGTGTACGTATTTCATTTTGTGTACATCTTGTTTCCCACCTGTAGAAAATTTCTCAACGGCACTTAAATACGGGCTGTTAGACTGTGTGTTTATTTCAAGTTGAACATCACCCACAATTGATCGCAGCTGTCGCATTCCCATAGACTTTCCAGTCGGCCCCTTTCGAAAAGAAGCACTACACTAAAGTTTCGCTCTCATTAGAGCTCGTCAGTAGTGCATATCATCACCACTGCCGGGACTTGAACCACGGACATGCTGTTCATGAGGCAACCGTGTTTACCACTGCGCCATTGACCTCACGTTAGGCACGACCGAATTATCATATGAGAACGCTCAACCACTTTCGCTTGTGAGTAATGGTCAGGTTGCCCGATCGTCTCGAAATGGAGACACAGTTACTGTCTGTTAACTCCAATCGATAACCCCGCGATTAGGACTTCCTAGACAGGTCGAGATCTCCAATCTCATTAAACCTGCTACTCATCAGTAATCTAAAATATCGCCTAGCAGGCGACAGCTGCGATCAATTGTGGGTGATGTTCAACTTGAAATTAACCAAATCCCCGACTACTCATGTGTGTTTATTGTTGAATTTCGATGATTCTGCCGAACAAAATGTGCACCGGAATTATTCTAAGCATTCACGAAAGTCTATTAATCGCGAGATAGTACTTAGAGCATCGTCTGGCAGTTTTAGTTTACATCAAATTAGGCAACTTGTCATATCGTATGCCGTTGGTAAGTTTACGACAGTGTACTTTATCAGATATGTAGCATATATAGGATATATATGTGTACGTATATGATGCATATATACATATGTGCATGTATATATAAAATATATACGATATATATGTGTCATACATATCATATTCCTTGAAGTTGTCACGTAGAATCCCATCCCATTACTGGTATGGAGACAATTACCCTAATCAAATGTAGTTTTGTTGCTCCTATGTTAACAGGATACCTGAATTTTAAACGAAACAATCTGTTTATCGACATGTTTGAGCGACAAGGGCAAATAGTTTTAAAGATTCTAAAAGATCATGCAATATCTGAGGAAAATTTCGCCCAAATTGGTTGAACTACACAATGACGCCTATGAATTGTCTTACAATAAGTTATTTTCAAAAAGATGGATCATATAAAAGTTTTATATGCAGTTAACGTGGACCTCATATCATAATGCCCAAAATGTCAACTTCAAAATGTTGGGGCAAACAGTGGCCACATACCCTTTATAGTCTATTCGATAATTAACTCTGGTGTATTTAAAGACTTTCTAAATTCATTGTAACTGCTGTTGTTTACGTTGATATAATACAGCATAGGTCTTCAAAATCTTCAGGGGAGCTTTAGATGTCCAGAGTATTTGACTATGTACATGAGATAACAAATTTTCAACGTGTTTCAGTGCAGCTTCTGAAAGAGAATCGGAGTTCATATGTTGAATACATTTTGAGGCTGAATATACAGCCGAAGATCATACCCTTGTCCATCACGAAGCAAGACTGAATGATATGTTTACTGGTTTATGACAATTGAGGTCTCATCCTGAATATTTTGAAAGAATATTACCATTCTTTCAAATAAGTCAACTAAAGTATAAAGTTGTGTACATTTGATTATTTTTTGTGTATGTGAACATATACATCTTGACAGTAAGTTTATACTGTGGTGCAAGGCGCACCACAATCGTGGTGATAGCAATGTTGTTAATAGTAGTATATCCTATCAAATTTAATTATGCTAATAAAAATAGGTCAAGAAATTAGTGGGATAAACGGAAGAAAATTATAGTAGATATGTTCAAATAAGTGAAACATAAAATGGACAGTAAATCATAAATAAGAGAGGACAGAGCAAACAACAGTAACCAAGGGAGGAGTTGTAGACAGAGTAGGTGAAGGCTAATGTACTGTCCTCGTTATGGTTAACAACCCATAGACGAGTAGGTGAAGTGGTGTTGTCGAATTAGTGAGGGAGAACGCGAAGGTTTCCGGTGATAATCTTGTTCTCCAGGACTGCTCCAGGTGGAATATCGATCTGTTCGTTTTCACGTGCGATAATAATCACGGTACCCTAGGAAGGTGAAAATCGAATTGATTAGAATGCCAACTTATAAGCAACATCATAGGCAGTTCAGTTTAGCTAGACAGAAATCAACTTCACGAGTATAACATTGCTTCTGTAAAAGGGTCGGGATGATTCCTGTTTTTTATATGGAATATGAGGACACATACAATATCGAATTATGTAGTTCGTACACACTGTCAGAATGCCAACTAACTGCAAAAAGCAAAGAGCACATTTTGAACTGCGTAAGTTTGACCAGAAGCAATGTTCAGGTAAATTCAAATAGGTAGGCTTTTGAACGACAAGGTATGGTTTCTTAGGATGCCACCAAGACAAAGGATTATGTGCAACAGTGGTAAGACATAACAATGTGGAACTGTATACTTACAATAAGGTCTTGTTTTATTTTCAAACATATCTGGTCTGGCACATATACCGTCCTTCATACACTGTGGTGTTTAATCTCAGTGTATTATACATTTCCGTCTGTAAAAAGTCGCCTTCCTGAGAAAACAAAAGTGTGTGAGCTTCATAACTCTCTCACAGTCAATGATCCTTGACAGTGCTGACTGAGAGTTAGACTGCAAATTTTTAAAATTCTTCAGCTGAAGCAATGATATGCTTTGTAGAAGAATCGGTGATCACGGCTACTCCCCCCACCTAGCTACTTTCTGTGCACCCTTGAATATAGATGTAGTGAACACGGGGGTTCTTTGATCGGTCTCAACTGCGGGGTATCAGTTTATTCAGTTTTTTCTCTACAGTTTGTGGGAAATATCCCTGGCTTCCTTTGAGTACAACATAATAAAGCATCGTGTAAGAAAACGGGAGCTAAGAAGTCGAAAATATTCCTTTGTTGTATCGCTTGAAGCAGCCTATCTTAACTTAATTTTGTCTCGCCTAATTTGTTATGTCTGTCGTACAAACGCAGCTTTCCTTTGACTGATATGACCCGTACTGTGGAACGATCCTCCTACCTTAAGATCGTTTGGTTAAGCTATAAAATCCACAATGCAGTACTGGATAATCTTACGAACATAGCCTTGATCAAGTTGCAGCAAACGCCTTCAATTGCTGCTATACCCATTTTTTATCCTTTATGAAAAAATTGGGCGACAATCTGTCCTCTAAACTGTTACACTGTTATCTATACCCTCAACACCTATTTTACCTATGAGAGAATGCAGTTAACACACGACAATGAATGAGCCCCCGAGGCAGTACGTATAAAATCTCGAAAGTCTATTCTTCAAATATTACATCAATGAATTGGTGAATGTCAGTGCAGGCTGTCCAATATATTAATTTCATAGGTGTCCATCTCATGTGGTGTTCGGGTGGTGGCGTTCTAATTTGAAATAATTAGAATTCCGTCTTGGCTTTTTGGCTCAGCTGATACAGTCCATGCACTGTAAAGACATGCAAGTCCTGTTGGTGGTTTAAATTTAACAGGACCGTGGATTTTTCGTAGGATAGTTTCGCAACTGACAATTACGCCACACTACTCACCGGTAATATATTTGCAATGTTCGGTAATTGCGTCGGTAGATGTTAGTGCTAGCAGTTTGAAGTAACAGTACAATGGCAGGCAGTGATTTGGTTGACAAAGCTGCCATACTGCTTACTAATAATATCAGAGATTGTCCAAACTTTGTGTTAGGTTGATCATTTGCTTGTAGTTCGAATAGGTCTGGAGGTCCGTTGCATCCTTGCCTTTAACAATGAATGAATCATATTTCTCTACCTTGTTCTAAACCTTTAAGCATGATACTAACGAAGGAAGCTAGTAATCAGCTAGCGTCTCTAAACTTGACCGATAAATCCTAGTGCTAATAACACTGGTCATGTGCACGTAGAAAATATGGCGAGATGTTACCAACGCGGTTGATCTGTAGCGCCTTGAGTCGTCCATGGCCGTTGTGCATGGATGTGTAAGTGGATTTGATGTATATCATTAGGCTACTTACGAAACAAAAGTAGCATGACTGTTAAAAATCAGCACTCTGCGGTGGTGATTTGCTCACCTTGAGTTTGACATCCTTCCCAAAGTGGACATCCCCGGACACAGTTAAATGATCTAGTTCCAGCATATCAGGTATGGTCCGTAGTCGTTCCTTAAAATTTTTTATATGGCCAAAATGTTTACCGAGTTTGACCAGCGGAAGTGTTGGAAAGTTTCGCTTCGGAGATGGTACAATTCTACCTTTCTCAAGAACGTACAAATTGGACATAACCAGCATCAGATCGGATGTGAACTTGACCGGTAGAAAACGATGGCGAGGTACGGTAAGGCCTGTGTTACATAAAGTGCACGAGAATGAATGGGTTGGAGATGTATTGTTTACAAAAGTATATTCAAATGGAAGAATTTCGCTGAACCTTCAAAATGTTCTGGTATAGAAGCGAAATTAACAATATTATCCAACATTGTAAGGTATAGCGAAACTATGCTTCCCATTTGGTGGTAGAGAAAGGCCGATAACCTTATAGGAGATGTGGTGTATTAAGTTAAGCCTTGAAAATTAGAAAATCTTCTTGTCACAACTTTTCCCCGGGTAGGAATTGTATATAGGAGACGGTAAATTGATGGCACATAACTTAGGTCGAGATAATTTTCGCAGCATTTTTACGAGTACAAGCAACAGACTGAAAGCTTCCGTCAGTCAAAAGCAGTAGCCGGTGATGTCTTTGTTGGAGATGAAATTGTTGAATGAAATTAAATCTCTCCTGTTGTTGGCATGTGGCTGGGTTTTGATTCACTGGCATTGAGGTCAACATTAGCAATGAATTTCATTAGGCTGTCATAAAACTAAGTGAACTGTTTTTAGTACTGGCTGATTAATCTCATTATGGCTGAAATGGATTCGGATCGATCAGTCTGGATGTTCTACAGTGCAAAATATCTAGAAGCTCATAGCTTGAAACTATGGGTAATGTGGGAACCAATAAGTCAATGAATGATGAGTATTCAGTAAAAGTCACGTAAGTGATAGTTACTGTGAAGCTGGTTTGTTACCGTTAAAGTACGGTAAATGGACAATGTACTTAGTCGGCGTCAGCTGAATGGTGTTAACTGTTGTTGTTCATTTTACATTTAGCAGAGTAAATGATCACACATATTTACAAATACTGTGATTCAGTTTTAATTTAAATTAAACCAGTGTATACATCTTCTTATCAGCCATCTGGTAGTATGTCACATTTCATATTTAATCGTATTCAGAAGAATAAATAAAGGTTGTGTGGCATTCCATTGAAAATAACTCCATTTGTAGCGCATTTGTGGGCGTGAGACCATAGGACGAATTACGTCTTCTCCATCATCCGATAGAATTCATTAATGGCGTTCTAGTGGAAAGTACTTCTAGCTGATATTGTCGCGGAAAGCCGATCTTTGAGTTAATATCATCCGTCCCTTTGCAAAAAACAACGTAAGAGACCGCCAGCGCGTATTTCGGACATTTCTAAGCTGGCGTTCTATAACCGTTTTACTGAACGTGTACAATCTACGCTGGTCAGATTATGTACACCACATGATGAGGAAGCATCTGCCGAGCACTGTACTTTTTAATGAGACTACCAACGGTTGTAAGAAATTGTAAAGTGACCAGAAGATGGTGTGGTCAGGGGCTACAAAAACCTTGGTCGCGTCACTAGGCGAGATTGACAGGTATCGTTTGCCTCGTTCGCAAGCATTTACACTGCTGATTAGAAATGCTCTCTGACATGGGAGTGTTGTAGTTAGTGGGGAGCCTGTATCCATAAAGCGATAGACTCTTAGTAATAATCGGAATTAAGGACACTGAATAGCTCTAGAAATCATACGCGAATTGAAACATCTCAAGCGAGCAATAGGGAGAAAACCTCGTACTGGTTGCAGTAAGTAGTTCATGGGACACAAAGTTGCATTTATAGATGTACGGCAGTATTAAACAACTCAAAGCGTTTCTTTGGCTGATCATCCTGGCACCTGCAAAGTCGATCTGTAAGCTAATTTATGCACTACAGAACACAGAACTTGGCAAACAGCGAGAAGTGTAACATTGAGGCTTTCCGTCTAATCCTCATTTGTTATCTTAACGTGTCATTTGGATTGGTCTATTGTTAGGTCCAGTATTTTGTCTGGGTTTGGATAAGTGGTGAATTGGATAGATTTTCACCACACCCTCCTTTATGTATCACCTATGTTGTTTCTTTTCAGCTTAGTTTCTCTTCTTTATACGTTTGTACACAGTTTTCGAACATCTTATATCACTGCCAAGACCAACGGCAGACCGAGTCACAACTGATGCAACTCAAGGTCTGTAATAATAATGATGATGATGCTTAGGTGCACCCATAGCTGTTAAGAACCTAACAAGCTCTTAAACCAACCAGAAAAGTGACTGTAAGAATGGCGTAAAAGACTTCGTAATACAATGATAAACATTAGAAGGAACATACAAAACTTAAAAAACTGAGCAGTGTTTTGACACAGCATGTCAGATTTACTGCCCTCCACATTGGTTGAAAGCTAATGAAGGGCGTTGTGAGCCGTTACTTGTGAATACCAATTGTTCTTGTCCTATTTTCCACATATCCATGACTTCATTGCCAACGACGAAGGCTAGTAGGTCGACTGTTGCTCCAGTTTGCTAGACAAAATACTTGCTGATGCTATCAGTGAGCTTGGATTATACGTCAGTAGACCTGATCATCTGCTACCTCGAACATACAGTATTGCTGAGTTCAAAACAAGATTGAAGGTACAGTTTGAATAAAGGAAAATGTAGACGATAAACAAACACCAGCTAAAATGTTGAGATTAACAAAGTAGCTGATGACAAGTAAATGAGTATATTATTTTGCAGGGCATCCTAATATCCGCCTCCCATCATTAGCTAAGATGCTAGAACAGTGTGAATCTTTAGAAACCATATCATGGAAAATTCTTAGGAGCCGTCACTTAAGTTTTTGGTCGTAGACAGGCAAATACTAACCTCTGGGGTTGTCAAAATTGTGTATTGCAGCTCCGGCTGCTTCTTCCAGCTGAATCACTGGGGTGGGTTTAAGAGTTTTCGGATTGACGATTAGTTCCATGGAAATACGATCTTCTTCCAATAGTCTTGCCATCGTGCTCAGATTAATCCATAGATTGTTTGTGTTGAAGTATTTGAACTTTCGTACACTTGTGAAGTCGTCTATATATTTTTCAGGCACCTGTATATTTCAGAGAGAAGATTGCTTGCATCTTAATATGAATCGTTTAGTTAATTTTGTGATTTTTACCCAAGCATAATGGTTCCTATAAGTTTAAAAAATAATGAGGAATTTACTCATACAACGTAGATTAATATAGCTACCAGCAAAATTACTGTTCATTCGGTAGTTTTTAAATCGAGAGACGGAATAACCTAAAGCTCACAAAAATGGTACACCAACGAGAATTATCTGGTTAGACGTGACAGCGATAAGTATAAACACGATGACAATACTTTCTACTTCTTGAAGTACTGTCTAGTTGTTTTTGGCTAGTATGAACCTAATGAATTGCCCATCACAAGTTAGTCAACAGAAATATAAGGTAGTTACGTTCAATTCACTCAGTTGTAGCGGATCATTCACATACTTTCTATTAGGACATAGGTTTTGCAACTCCCGAGTTTATGTTACATTTACCTGATAATCAGTAGCTGAGGTGACATGTTTATTAAGAAAACCAATTAGTGCCTGGAAATTACAGTAGGGGATCATGAGCCAAAAACTACACTGGTCCGACCCAATATATCCCAGTTGCACTGTGCCAACCAGTTTCCACGTTGGCAGACAGACAGTTCGGGTGATCGATCCGATAGATGTTTCAAAACTGTATCTGCATCTTCTCAGAGAGATCATCTAGAATTTACCAGCTGCATCGCTTGACACGTAGCATAAGCTAATCATATGTGTACAGACTCTCCATTCATCAACATTTTAAATCACGAATGGTCACTGTGTACTTTAGCTTAAAAAGGATTAATTGTTGAATTTTAAGTCGCCGAACAATCGATGGCTCGAGATTTAGAGTTGCACCTGAGCTAGATTCTATCACCTTGACAGAAGTCACGGAAACTGTACCCGAACTTGCAGTGATGTGACCTCTAGTAAGGTGTCTTAATAGGTAATCAAACATGAGTCTAAATTTATGGTCACATTCTAATCTTCTAATTGGAAACTGTATTAGATGTCAACTGATGATAATACGCAAGTGTGCTATTAATATACAAACTAGGCCCTCTGTATTCAATAATACTGTACCTAGTATCAACTCGTGAAGTCGGAAGAGACGATCTCCCAAAGAGGATCTCGGGAGTATCGGACTAGCGTGGGATATATCTACCGTGAACTTCGAACCGTGTCATTTGGGACGAACTACTTTGTCTGAACACGACGTTGTCTGACACCGTTTAGAAACATAAAGATACCGAAGATCCACTTTCATCTGACATAACAGATCCATATTTATAAATCGGCCTTGAATTATGTTGTCGGCATTGTAAACTCTGACCAATAGCATCCGTTTTCTGTTCACTTTGTACAAAAGATGTGGGCCTGTCTGACAAGGTCAACAATTGCTGAATTACTGGAATTCCGCAAAAATACCCAATGAGGTAACGGTGATGAATAACTGTTCCCGATCATTCTTCATTGAAGCGATTAGCAAAGTGGTTAGTACAACAGTTTGAATCAATTCGTTAGAAATTATGTCTTCATAGTCTATTTGATACTTTCGATTTTGTTGTCAAGATCGAAAATACTGACAGTCACAATAAGCACATGTATTCCTTAGATGTATCTTCACTATTTACAAATGTCCATGTGTTACAGACTATCAACTTCTTTTGTGAATACATCGAGTAATCAAATATCCATATGTGCATGCCAACACCAAAGAGCTTCTGTTGTGCAGTACATTTAGTGTGCAACTCAAGTTCAGCGACGAGTTGTACTGCCAGTACGAAGTTGCAGTGAGGTCCCTCCTAGGTCCATTACTAACAGATATTTTCAAGGACAGACATGAAATTTAACAGCTAAACAGTACCATTGGAAAGTTATTTTTTTATGGGCAATACGTAGATGACATTTTTTCCTACTGAACTCGGACCAGGGTCTAGCCGATGTATAAACATTCAACTAAACACTTAGTCCTATCACATTCAATTCTGAAACACAACGGGATAACAAGTTTCACTTTTTACATGTCAGTCTGAAAAGACGACTAGATAGAAGCTTGCAGCGCTCGATTCATCGCGAAGCAACGTGGATTGGATAGTACACAGTTTACTAGTTTTGTGCCGCTCAAACAGAAAGGTAATCTTGTTCGATTTCTTACGAACAAAGCCAAGAGAATACGTTCCACAGGGACATTAGAACAGGAATTGAAAACAATAGCTAATGTGCTAAGAGAAAATTGTTATCCCGACCGCTTTATAATCCGGAACATGATCGTTGTCAAGTTATGTGATCCGGTTACCAAGACAGAAAAGAAAGCCATCAACATCCGTCTACTGTTGAAAGGTGATATCGTGACAGAAAGACTGAATCGTCGGCTGTACTACTCCTTCAAAGTCCCTTTCCTGGCGGCAGCGTTACGGAACTGATTCACTACTTCACCCCTGATTATCTTGATCCTGAAAGACAGAGTACCTGTCGTCGATCAACCCGTGCTTGTGTATTCCTTTTGCTGCTGTTGTACACTGGAGTGTGTAGGTCGGACGACTAGACGTTTCGAGTTGAGCATCAATCACATTTGATCGCAGCGTTTGCACTCAGATAGACTTTCTAGGCAGCCTCTTTCGAAGAGAAACGCTAGACTCAAGTTTCGCTCTCATTAGAGCTCATCAGTAGTGCACATCCTTACAACGTTTGTTTGAACGAATCAAGGAACAGTGTCCTGCATGACTCGGAACAGGTTTGACCAAATCCATAAAAAACTCACTAGTTGCACATCTTACCGGTATGGACCATTGTGTTGACCCAAAACAAGCCTTTCGCACAATTTACAAAATTCTGGCCAACCACCTCAAACTGGTCAGACAACGAATGCTAGCCACCGCGCAATCGATTGCTTTTAGGTTACGCAATCTTGCTCTTTGGTCTCAAAAGAAGTTTGTACAAATCCTCACGTTGTGGCCTGACAAAAATTTCGATTTCTGAGCCCTAACTATGAGCATGTCTCTAAACCACTCATCACAAACAGCAGTGACTAGTTCTTTGAGTGATCTAACCTGTTTGGAACTTTTTGCTTTATTATATGGACCAATAGTATTTTTCTTGATGTTGATTCAGTTTTGTTGAACATATACAGTTGTAATGAACTGATAAAGAATTGTCGAAAACAGTTGTTCGTCACCATTGTTTTCCACTGGAATTCCATTTTCACTCTCCATGCCTATCACCTATTGTTCCGTTATGTCACTGCGTCAGTCAAACAATTGACATGTGCCCGTCAGGTTACTTACCACAGACGCACACATATATGACACCGATCGAACGGTAGATTGGATGCCAACGGAAAGCTTTGATACAACCACAATGCACGAACAGAAGACAAACAAGCAGGTCAATATTCAGAAATGAAGCAATCAGATATTTTGTACATTATGTATTACCCATCAACTTGGCCTCTTCTAAAATTGAATATGTATAATAATTAACACTAATGGCGGAGTTTGACACTCTTGTTTAATCGTCAAACCCGCAAAAGCTAACAGAAAATGATTAGATGGGAACTAATTTATGAATTCCTATTCATGAAATCACACAATCAACACCAAAATGCTCATACCTAGTAAGGGAAAAAAATTGTCGCATAAACATGCACCATAGCATTTCTTCCGCTGTCTTCGGCCTTTAACTACGTTCGTAAGTTCCTGCAATCAGCAATAGTTCCAGTCTTTTGAAGCCCGGCCAGAGATCCGAGAAGAGCACAACAGAGGCTAAGTCGAATGTCAGTTTCTTTAGATCTCTGCGTTGTGTTATTGTCAGTCTAAGTGTTGCTTTACACAGTGGAGTCAACCGAGAGTGAACACGACTCAGTGTGTTAAGCAAAATAGATAGTAATAATGCAGTATGTTCTAACGCACTCCGCCACATCATAACAGTGCTTCAGTGATGTTGCTATCACATACGAGCAAGACTTCATACTCTATATAACGGGGATTTCTGTCAACAGTTATTAATAAACCTGACTTGCAGTTCAAACTTTGGCTTGATGTAAACAGTCTACTTTTAAAACGGGTCACATATTGTTTCATGTAGACCATGATGATATCATATACTGCACATTACATACAATCTTTCGAAAAAACTTGTCATTTGAACCATGGTAATCTTAAATCAGGCTATGAATGTGGAATGATAGAAAAATCTGTGTAAGCCGAATCGAAATTTATGGTTTAAGAGTGAAATGTCAATTTGTTAGAAAGCGCACGAATTATTTAGTAGGAGATACCAGTAAGTTCAAGATAACCTCAGCATCGACAGATGAGTTAAATATTCCGGATTCTTTTCTAGCAGTTTTGGCAACCTATAAGTCTCTAATTGATAATTATGTGACCAAGTTTTCGAGATTGAAAGCGCCCTTATTGAAATGCTGTTGTGTGTTGAACACTAGACGAGTCTTCACTAGTGACAATCTATAAAAACACTCCATGAAATCACGGTTAAGCTTTCACGAACAATAAACTAACTTGTGCCAATTCTAGCAGACGTAGCTTATCTCCACAACGTGTGAGTGTTCCACCTTTGATATCTGCGGGTGTTTTAGGTGTGACTTCCATTAGAAAGTCACAGCATTGTCCGTCAGCCTTAGATTTTTCAAGATAGTTCACGATAGCTGTGGAAAAAACAGGTGACAAACAGCACCAGTTTAACAGTTGCATAAATTCTTTGTTTGATTTCAAATGCGCATCACAAACTAAATGGTGTTGATAAAAAAAATTTGGTAAGTAAGATGGATTGATGAACAAGATTGCCTGACTTAGCTTAATCTTTTAACAAAAGTTTAAGCCTTATGATCTACCTTCCGATATAAGCTTATGACAACTGTATTTAAAGGCTTGATATCACTTTTGGTAAATGCTTATCCACTAAGCGACATTCCCGTCACTGACGTTTGGTGTAGCCCCACACTATTGATAGCTGGAGCTGTTTTATTCTTCAATTAACTACTACCCCCTCACCATCTAATGCCGTACGTGCATGTCAAGCAAAGCAGCAAAAATAACACTTTCGTATTTAGATCCTATACGGATCTGATGATATGTTGTGTATGATGCACGTGCCTCTTTCAATGAATTGCAATGTAAAAAGAACGCGGTGTTTACGCTTCTGTTGCATATGCATTTATTAGAAGGCCAGTGTTTTTGGATACTGGTTTAAAACAAAATTGAATGATGGTCATATGCTAGAAAAGTGATGGTAACGATGCTAAAAGGTCACAAAGGCTCAGTTATGAGGAAAAAACCTGTTGTAGAACATGGAGATTCTTTGGTTACATGTTCCGAGTTAAATCACATATCCTCGAAACACGTTCAGCCTATCCTATCTTATTCTCTACTTCTTAAGCCCAAAGTCATCACCCGATATCTCAGTATGCATCATGTGGAAGCTAACATAACAGTAATAACGACTAAATATATCAGTTACCAGAACCAGATATTACAGTCGAATTCCCTCTATGGCCTCGTAGTGTAAGGTGTAGTTTTTAACCAGTCGAACCGCAGCTGATTTATGTTACATGTCAGCGACCAATAAGGAGAAAGATAACTCGGTCGTTGATTCTGGGAGACTAAGGACACAAATAAACTTCCTTTCTGCACACGAAATCGATTCGCAATCGCTTTGGCCCTTGAAAGACAACATTTTTTTAGACAGAGCTCGATTGGTTGACCAAGACATTGGAAGAGATCTTGAAAAGTTCGATTGGGTTAACTGTCCGTGTTCTGCAGGTGTGCGACAATCACGCTTATTACCCTTTTTCTCACTCCAACTGCTAACCGGATTAAATAACGCTTTTTTGACATTTTAGAAGAATGTACCGTCTTATGTTTGGTATATTCTGCTGTAAAGTGATAGGTGAACAGATATATTAACATATTTTGAGCATGGACAAGCGATTTGTCTTTAAGACGAAGAGATAGTATGCTACGAGTGAGCCTTGCTCGTTGGAACTGTTGGATATATTGCATTGTACAGAGCAAAGTTTAAGCAGCTCTGCAACTGAAACACAATTGTGAGGGAGATTGATGAATGTGGTGTTCTTGTACACTGTTACCATTCAGTTCTTCAATACGTTAGATGTCATTCTGAAATAAATTTATCTGGGTAGCAGTCTTCTCGAAATTTGTTGAAAAAACTTTTAATTCGCTATCAGTCACATCGTCTAAGCGAATTTTCTTCTTTCGTCATTGAACCAACAAGCCAAGCCCCGCTAATCGGCCATAATGGCGTGAAGACCATTGTTGTTTTTGCCGAACTGTTTGTGGAGTAAAGACAACGGATACAGATTGGAGGGTCAAAGCTACAAGGAAGCTAATTTGCATATATTGCTTCACTGTCACACAATTTGATTGTTCCGTTGAAAGTTCCAATCATTATAGTGTGAAACAGTTGACTCTGGACGTTATTTCTTTTGCGTTATTTTTCCCGGAGGACGAGTGTGCATTCATTTCACCAATGTATGCCAGTGAATCGCCAAAATCAACCACTGATCAGTCTGAAAAGCACCATAAATAAGCCTTGTTTGCAGAAACTATTGGTCTTGATTGTTCGGCTATCTTGATTCTGATCTGATGATACAAGGCACGCATTGGCCTGTCACAAATGACTAGACATGATCATGGTTTTCTGGTGCACTTATTCAAAGTTAGCTTTTCACAGTGTCCAATAGCAAAGTTATGTTACTTTCCCCTGCTGTTGGATGCCACTGGCAGTCATTGGTACCATTGCTTACCCAATCCGTCTCTGTCTGTTCTGGGACCATTGTGGATACAAGCCAGTTTGTAGGTAAATTAATTTCAGTCGATGAGAACAGGATGTGTAACAGCTGAAGAAACTCAGGTTAGGATTTTAGACAGATACGGACGCAGTTAACGCTTTCATACTATAGTGTGCAGAACCTGAATGAGTAGAGTCTGTGCTTCTCCACGTTATAGCTTAATGCTGTACACTTGATTACACGTGGACTGCTTGTCATCAAGGTGCTCAAGTCTCAACGATAGTCATGTTCGATATTATCAAGGCAGGACCGTGAATCCAAGTCTGTATCACTATAAGGCGACCAGGGGGCTTGGTAATCTTGTTAAACTCCGTACCCGTCTAATTAGCTTTTCTGACATTTAAGTCAAATAATTTGAGGGTAACTCATGCAACTTGGTAAAATTTACTAAATATATAACAAACACAATTTAACTGATAACCTTGGCAGACCTGCAGACAGTAAGGGAATTAGAAAGAGTGGAAGTAAATTTTGTATAGATTGTATATAATTTATCACTCTCAATCTGACAGTTAGTGTCTGTCATGTCATATAATGTGTCATTTGTGACCTCTTTAAGGTAGTCACATAGGCAAACTTACCGGTATCTACTGTAGCCCCCAGATTGTCAATATTTGAAAT
Source organism: Paragonimus skrjabini miyazakii (assembly GCA_014338405.1). Classification (NCBI taxonomy): domain Eukaryota; kingdom Metazoa; phylum Platyhelminthes; class Trematoda; order Plagiorchiida; family Troglotrematidae; genus Paragonimus; species Paragonimus skrjabini miyazakii. The sequence continues at coordinate 213,456 of JTDE01000495.1, forward strand.
GAATACCCATTCCTTTCCACTCAGCATAAACTTCTTCAACAGGCCGGATTTTTGAAAGCACCGATAAACATCACCATGACCAGGTGGATACCACAGTTCATCCCTCTCAGATTTCGAGCATGTGCCATTGAATTTGAGCGGGAGCCCTGTTTCAGCAGAAAGTCGGGGAAACCTGAAAATTGGTTATGACAAACTGTTCAGTCTGGACAAAACAGACAGGTTGGATAGATGTAGGCGAATGACCAGTTACGTATGACAGAGTAGTTTTCTAAGAGGCTGTCATGCACTGAAACGATGTATGACAAACAGCAACGCGTGTTAAAACATACGGTTTCCTTTATCCTTGCTTACCAAAGGCGTGATTTAATAAGTAAACTTTTACGTGTGTCATTCACTAGCGTGAGCACTGTCTTTGTAGAAAATGTCAGCGACTCAATCAGACAAAAATCAGAGCAAAATTCAGGGGACATTCTTTACGCATCTGAGATCGCTTAACCTGTAAACGAAAGATTTCACTTCTGTTCTGACTAGGCGGTAACTCCATCAAATCAGCATCAGGCTTAGCCACTGAAAATAACTTCGAAACTCAATCCGTAGTAATTTCCTTGTTTCAAAGTGATCGGACAATATTGTAAGACTGGAGAGAACAACTACCATTTTTGCAAGACAGCTTCCTACAATGTTAAGTTGGTTGACATATTTGAAAACCGCATCATTTTTGAAGGCTACGCCGCCGGTGAGACAGCTAACGAGGTCACTCTCAGACTGGTGTTGTACATCTATATTAGTAAGCGTGCATTGTTCACTCATATATCTGCAGTGTGTTGCGCTGGTATACACTCTACGTTTGGCGGTATCCGAAACGAACTAGCCTGTCACAGTGACCGAAGCCAAAGGAAGCCTGCACTTTAAACGATCACCCCAAGTGGCTTCTGCTGCACCAATTGCGGTTCCAGTTACGTACCACGTATCCGGTGTAAACCTGAAGGAATAAGACCAGTAGGTGTGTGAGTGGGGCCTTTGTGTCAAGCTGGACAATGCTGGTTAGCCAATTAATTGGCTAGTAGGAAAAGGAAACATTTATCTCTCGGAAAATAAACACAGAGAGAGAGAGAGACCGCAATGACAACATCTATACTAAGAAGAAATATGTAATATATGACACAAGAAGCATTTCAGTATACCAGTGCGTCACTACATTTCAGAGAGGATAAGAATGGAAAAAATTCAAAGCTGGACTACGAAAAGACCAGGCAAACCATTCATCATACAGAACAACAACAAAGCTGAAGATGAGAATGGACAGAGGACCGTATACACCCAAGTTTCTGAAAAGAGGAGCGGATTATTTTCTAAACGACCATGATCTTGGTCGATGCAATAACTAACAAAAATATAATGGCTATGCTGATATAACCTACCTGAACTTAACATACTCGTCGTCTCTACGCCGACGGTGCATTATGAATACGCTGGCGACCTACTAATTCCGAAGGGCCAGCGCATTCGCGGCCGAACACATCGTAACGCCATATAGTCATGTCACCACGACCTATGGCACCGATGGTTCCCTTGAGTACCGCGCGCTTTCGTTCTCGGCCGCGCAATAACTGCTCGTTGAACTCGCGGACGTCCGTCCAAATTGTATTCCTCCAAGCAGTTCGGTTAAACTTTAAGTCTTCGCAACATCTGAACTCAATTTTAAAACGTGAAAGACTTACTTGCACATCATCCTGGTATCTCCGTTTTTGACCACCAGGATTTTGCTTACCTGACCTCAGTTGTCCATACAGCAGCTGCTTCGGAATACGATCATCGCCCATCCGACAGACGTGATCCAGCCAACGAAGCTGATTCAATATCAGCAGGGTTTCCATCCCGATCATTTTAGCTCGTCGCAGTGCCTGAGTGCTCGGAACCATGTCCAACCACCGAATACTCAAGATGCGTCTTATACATTGCAAATGAAAGTGGCTCAGATAGCGCACATTCCGCTGATACAATGTCCATGTTTCATTGCTGTACAGCAGTACAGACAGCAACATTAAGCGATAGACAAAGAGCTTACTGCTCGGCTTCAGGCCGTGGTACTTCCAAATACGTCTTTCAAGACGTCTGAAAGCAGCACTAGCCTTTGCCACACGAGCACTCAATTCGCGGTCCACGGGCAGATCGGTGGACAGATTGCTACCCAAGTAGCGTAATTCGGTGCAGGGTATACACCCTAACTTATGTCTTACACATGAATCTCGCGATAGTCTATATTATTGGTCCAAACTATTGTTTGAAACTCATTAATTTCCTACTGGTCGTTTTGTTGGTATTGATGACAGTAGGTACAGATCATCAGTAGTTTATATTACACACTTGTGCAAGCATCTTGCGGTTTAGTTTCCGATTTACATTACGGTAACAAAATGGGTATTACACAATGGTATTATAGTGTGCGTTGTGGTCAGTACACCACGTCAGTGAATAACCTGCTTCTAATCTAAAGATCGATGAAACGAATGTTCACCGTTTAGCTTTCAAAGCTTTCAAAAACCTACCGATTTTGTTCGAAGGTGAAAATTTGTGGTCGTTTTTCACCCAATTTTTTCAATGTTTGTTCGGTGTCATTGTCTGTATTGAAAGAGTTCATCAGCACCAAGGGTACGTCACAGTGGTAGATTTCATTCAATTCCTGCAGGTGAATAGAATGTAGTTGAACACATCGGTCGGTTTGTACGCGTCACCGCACAATGAAACGCTGGAAATGCTCGTTTACCTACGTATACTAATTCGACCTTGATATTGACTAGAAAGTACTATGATTATACAAAATTGGTGAAGTGAATGAGCAGGAAAGTACATCCGCAAGCAGGTGTGTCACGCAACAGCGATTTCTGGATGACGTAAAGGATGACACAAATCTGAAAGCGATATTCAAGTTGCCCCAGTCTGGCAGGAGTTTGTTTCAAAACGAACGCGTTAGCCTTCCGAGCTGGACCCATACAGACACTTGCTGTGGTATACAGTGCATAGTGATCATGTGAATGCACACAGCGTTCAGTTAGCTCGTTCACCAGATGTATTATTTGTTTTCACTCACACTCGTGTATATGCAGCACAACTTCTGACTGATAAAACCGCATACCTTGGCTGTGGTAAATTTCTCACTGACCAGGATACGAGACAGTATAGCCAACAAATTAAGATCAACACGCCTGTCTAATCATTTGGGACAGCCACAGCCATCCGTTCTTTCCGCCTTCTATGAGACACTCGTCCTCGTATCAAGCATGGCAGTTACGGTAGCCTGGGTCAATCCACCTGATCACATCGCAACTAGTGACTGGTCAGCAACAGCCATTAGGACAACCTAATATCATATCCCGATCATATCGATCGGGAAAATTATGAGTGTACACATGCGATAAGTGCGTACACATGTTTGCTTTGTCCATCGGTCTTCGCATTGGCAAATCCACACGCTTACTCTGAAATAGTCAGTTCGTTCACTACAATGATGAGATCTTCATTCAGATTAACCGTTGGGTTGTGCAGCTGAAATACTTACGTGGCCAGTTAAGAAAAATACAGTTGTCGGTAGTAGGGGAGTGTGGTTAATGCAACCTGATTATAACTCATAAGGGATTACAGCGTTCGCACATCCATAGGTTTTTCAGCCAATTGGTTTCGAAATGGAGTGCAGTTCTCAAGGTTCGTTCTTGTTAGAATTCGGCAGTATTGCATATCTTTGCCACTGCCGGGAATAGAACTCCGGCCACATTTTCTATAGGTAACAGTTTTGGCAACTGCGCCATTGATCTCACTTTAGACACGGCTGGAGTATCACTATCTGCGAACTGTAACAAAAGCTAAACTCGAGTATAGCGCTTTTTTCGAAAAGGACAGTGATAAAAAAGCTTATGAGAATGAGAAAAAATGTTATAAATTGTGAGGGACAATAAACGGATACGCACAGTTTTTCAATTTTACCTAGGTCAGCAGGTCACCAAAGCAACAAGTAAGTTAACAGAAGGTAAACGTGAAACAGCACAAATGTGCACATATCCGTAAGGAATAGAAACACTGGGCTCACTAAACTGTATGCTCGTTTGTGAACGGAAAAGCTACGCCGCAAACTATATATCCTTCGCTATCACTCCCGTTGACTCTGTTCTTAATGTAGGTATTCACCGTTTTACTCGAACGATTACTTATAAGAATCCGTCGATTCAAACGCATTACCTCTATCGTTCTTGAGTTCAACTTTTCTGGACGGCAGGGTTTGTATTCATCGTACGTACTCCGTGTACTAATGCATTATGAGTTCAGCAAGGTCAACTCCGTCCTATCATCGTCCTAAGTTCTATTAACAAAAGAGTACTACTCTTGGCTAACATTTCGAGCTTAATTTAACTTACAAGCGGATTGAGAAGAACACAATGAGCGAGTTGTATTACTTAACGTTTCAGTCATTTCAGATAGCTTTCTACAAGAGTGTTGCAATCAAAACATGTTAAAAATGACGCCCAGACTGTTTGACCTCATTCATACAAGATTTAGTGCGAATATCTTACAATGAGCTTAATTTAACGTAAACTTGACAGTGGAACAGGCACTACCCAGTTGCAGAACATGCCGGCCGATTGGTAGCTTAAGCTGACAGGACTGCAATGTCGCAATCCACAGTATGTGCCTAATGCTGACCAGACTAAAAACAAATATTGCCTCCAGGTCATTGCGATTTAACACAACAGTCGACGAAAACTCTCTCGTCAAGTGGATCTGAACCCAATGCCGTGTCGCACGCGAGTTTTCTTCTCCACCCACCACAATAAAATGCCGATGCCCCTCTGGTGTTCTTACGTACACAACTCAGAAGGACGTTTTTTATCGTTCCATCCACCCAGCATAGCATACATTTATTTATATGTAAACATATGCACCATAATATCCACTTTGATAGGTGATAGTAGTTTCAATGAACTGTGACCACGTCAGTGCTAGGGGGTCCAGTATTAACCTCGTCAATTTGGACTCTAACCATTAAAGTAACGATTTAAAATGTCAGAAAGTGAGGGACAGTGTTTATTAAAACAAGGCACTGGCAAATACTAACATTCAGTAGTTTACCAACGAAATAAACATAAGATAAAAAGGTGACCAACTAGTTTTCCTTTTAAAAAATACAGAATACAAGCATGAAAAGATATCCACGAACCTAATCTTCCGACAGTTGTACTCCAATGCAGTACACTTGGTCGCACAAAAACGGAATACCATATATATACAGATCTGTTAACTAGAAATTCCGGATTTTGTTCGCGAAGCCAGTATATATACTAACTGATGTCTAATGAATTCGATAAGAGTGACTTACCTTAATCTGTTCTACTGTCAGATCGATAAAGTTTTTACCCTCTCGCACAGGAATAAGCGACTTAGGTCCAGCACAACCCATCGAAGTTCCCAGTCCTCCGTTCAGCTTTATTACAACCAGTTTATCGAGCATTGTAGACACTTCTGAAGATTTGGGCTGTACAAGTGAATCGTATGAGTTTATCTGTTGTTAAAAGAATGAGAGGAGAGCTTAACGGGATAAATTGGTAGAAGCAATAAAGACAGTAAATTTGGCGTTCTAATTGGTGTGCGTAGTTTAAAACATTAAATCTAAGCAAAGAGCATTGAAAGTCTTCGAAAGACAGACTTGATTACAAATCAATTTACATGTAACAGCTCACACAATATTCTTGATATTTTGACTTGTCTAAATCATTCCATTCTCTCTCTCATCACATAATCTATAATCGAGTTCAACCTGAACTTTTAAATGAGATTCGCTCAATGATATGTGACCAATTCAATGTGAATAAGGTATTATCCACAATCTTTATGAAGACGCAGTTAGAGTTATCCAGTAGTATTGTTAATGTTAAACTAGAAATTTTCATCAGAACCCTATCATTTACGCTTTCGAATGGGCATGAAAAGCATGAACTGTAGTTCACCAATGGTTTCCGACTTACTCAGACAATTGTGAAGAGTTAAGGAACAGTCAAAGAAATGCAAAGATACGAATGACATAGAAATGGCAGCAACTTTCAAACAAACTTAAAAGGCTTGTGTTATATCAAAAAACGACAGACGAAAAACGGAGTCAAAGGTGATGGTAATATGAAAAGTCATTGATAGACCAGGCATTAAGAAATTAAAGCGAACACAGGTTTCGAGCTATTGAACTTTCAGTGTGAACCAAACACATATTGAAAAATGGACTCATTATCTGAACACTCATACAAGTAGTAGTTAAATTATTCAGTCCAAATTTTCGGACAATGTGTACTTAGCACCAGATATAGATCGCTATGAAACTATAGTGAAACTGTAACCTAAAACTGTTTTACTTAGTGCCTTTCTTAAAGCAGTCATTTTATTCCATTAACATTCAAAGTAATGACTAATCAGGTCTTTGACAATCTTAGGTCAAACGCTTAGTAGACATTTTATAATCAAACTGACCATAGTAAAACCATAACGACTGTTTTTATGTGCTGAATGTCTTCAGTCCACCCAATTCTTGAATTCTGTCAGTATTATTGAAAACATGTTTGTCAGAGAGATCACATTACAGAATTTCAGTCGGGAGTGACAGCAGTAGTACGTAGAAGAGTGTCAAAAGATGCTGTAAAGAATAAAAGGTTGGATTGTGTTTCCATGTTTCTCGCCAAGTTATGAAACTGGAAGATTCTGATACTCTATTACCGCCACTGCTAACAATAAACGAGTGGCTGACACAAAAACTTAGCAGCCACATGGCCTTGGGTAAAGTTGAAGCTTATTTTCTGATAAATACTTTGTGCTAAGGTCACACTTGACATCAGTATGTTTGCATTTTGAGTGAAACGCCATTCTTAGTTTGAAAAACCGCTTCAAGAGAAGTGCAGACAGTTGTATTCCTAAGCAGACTGAATACGGCTCTTTATATCTACTTAATACTTCCTATTTGTTGCAAAGGAAGTCAGTGTAGAAGGGATTCTTGGTACCCTGTTCAGTTAAAACCTATTTAGAGACAACTGACCAGCATTCAACAGAAACCTGAAATTAAATCGATACTTATATTGAGTTCTTTTAGAAGAACTATTCAGCAGATATTCAACGGTCCGCATACACCGTTGTCCTCGGTCACAAGTGGAAGTCTCCGGAGACTGAGAGTTCGATTAATACACAGAAATGTTTAAATTCTAAATCAAGCAAACCAATTATAAACCATTTTTAAGCAAGAGCGGTGCAACATACATCTTGTTTACTGTAAACCACATGTTAGAATCTCGTCTCGATGAAGGTTACTTGAGCTCCTTAAGTATTTTAGCGAACATTTTTTGATATGGCTCTGAATGAAACAGCTCTAGCTAAATTATAGTACAAGATTTCTTGACATTTCGAGTTGTAATAGCTTTGGGTACTGGGGTACAAATCTGTCATTTCATACGGTTAATACTGGTTAATCAAACTGAAGTTGTGTTGGGGGTGTGAAATGCCATAGGTAGAAAAAAAGTCCACTACCTGTTCGTTTAACTGATTCTAAAGCACAGCGTGACACGGTAAGTCGATCGCAAATATGTTCTCAGAAAATGATGTTTGCTAATCGGAGCAAACATGTCGAAAGCAGCAGAAGAATTTGAAGAGCGAAAAATTGATTTTTGCAACTTCACTTTAAGTAAATTCTAGTCTGCCTTTCCTAGATTTCTGTCTCGCAGGTTTTCGTAATAACCTCTAATTTGCCTGTTGAATGTGACAATTTTTATTCGTAACTACAGCTCAGTAAATGGTTCTAATTTGTTCACTTTGAGTGAACTATCTGCCATTCAAAGGTCTGGCTTAGTGTTTCTTGAACAAAACTCCCAACGTTATGCAACATACCCATTAAGCTGTGACATGTTTGCGGATCAAGGGAAATGTTTGAAATTACTTCAACGGAATTATATTTTCAACGGGTTATCATATTTCCTGAAGTTGAAGTGGTCTGCATGTTTTTCAAAGTTTCTACGTCTTGTAAGTCTACATAAAGCGGAAAAACTAATTTGAGAACCAGTTTTATTCCACCAGCCACAGGACGCAGAATAACTGCTGATAGCGAATGAAATTTTCTGGTTGATCCAATCACACTACAAGGCTACACAAACAGACTTGTTTCGAAAAGCAGGACACAGTGCATCGAAATTCCAAGTGGAGACAACCAGTTTTATGTCTAATATAATCAGCTTCCCTCACACAGTGGTTCATTCAGAACGTTTTTCATTTGCATCCTGTATAATGCCTATCGGTGAGCATTTCCGGTGACTCATGAACTTCTTTTGTCACTTCATAAGAAGGACCAAATGATTACCCGACCCAAAACCAAACCGGTGCCTGTTTAACCGTAGTCGTTCTACAAAGTGTATCGGTCGCACTCTTGAGCGACAGACATTCCCTTTCACTTTTAGAATTTTTCCATGTTCGTGTTACATTTAAACATAAGTGTAAACTGAGGAGGCATTACTGTTGATGATGAAGGTAGTTACACAAAGCAGAAAATAACATAATCTTACTTGATTACGAAACTGAATGAGAAAACCAGGGCAGTGTGACTGCCGCTCAGAGCTGCTGATCATGAATTGCGCATTTGAACCAACTAGATAATTCAAGGTCGTCAACAAACAACTGGTTCATCAACAACGACAGTATACAAAATTTGTCTCACAATGACTGCCTCAATTTTATAATCTAGAGTTGTGAGCACAAATGCTCGTTCGTACAGTTATCACATCGAATTCAACAGTTCATTTTGGTTGGTAATCTGCTGACCAGCTTTTGCTGGTAAGAGGCTTGAGAGCTATCGATAAATATGTTACTTCGGACCAAGTGGAAACGTACCATGCTGTTTTTGATGAGTGCTCATTAATTACCAATGTGTAGTTTGACAGATTTATGATTTTCGATGAGACCCAATTGCGAAAAGTCAGGGCTTCAGCTGGATTCGAACCAGCGATATTAACAGCCCATTATTTATTTTTGAGCAGAATTCTTGAAAACTCAACCATACACTAATAACCTGCCACAATTTTTCGCTTGCACGCAACACGCTTTATTGATGGAAGTCGTTTATCATTTCGAATAAGTAGCTTTGTAACCAAAAATAGTACACAATAGGTCAGACATACGATAGAAAATACCGTCATCCTTAATATATGGAAGTCTGAAGTGTTTCAGCTGACTGGATTTCTTCTTCGAATGGCTAAAATCTCATTCACCAATAAAAAGTGGCTCCAGCACAGCAGCGATTCAAACTTTAGCTTACTGTACTTGAATGTTTTGAATACCTACCCTTGGTGACAAAATAAACAGTTGAACAGCGAGAATGTAAGGGCAAAACGAATAGTGGCTGTCTGTTGCCATGAACCGATAAGTTTCTGTCACTTTGCGATGGATAACCAAGCTGGAAAAGCGGTTATTTTAACACCCAGTGGAATATCTGTAGAATATCATCAAAGTCCAAATCGGATGACCCACAGACAATATGAGAGCTTGAACAAATAATCACCGGACTGAATCGGTCTGAAGGGCAAGAAGTAACAGACAAAAATCTACCACGAAAAACGCGATCAGAACGCAGTGAACAAAGCTGAAATACACGGGGAGTTGAATGAAAGAGTTGTTGCGTTGTGAACCGGAATTTTGGCCCCTAAAAGCAAACGCAAGCATGGCGTGGGAACGGGTAAATCGGACAGTAAGCAGATTGCTTTATTGCACTTCTTTTCGTTACAGTTTTACTTCAACTTCAAAGAAGTGGCCGACGGTAACATGGATAAAGTAGTAACACTTTATTTTCAAGAGAATGCGGTTTTTATGGCTTCCTTTTTTTGCATATGAACCATTTTACTACTAAAAATCCACTTACTTCTCATGTATTTGGTAGTTGTTTTTGACACAAAAGTTTTACATTTACCAGCCTACGGATTCACTAATGGCTCATTTAAATGCCGTTGCAGGTAAACAGACGAATTTGAAATTTTTGTATCAAGCACAAAATCTTTGACTTCTTTCATTTCCAATAATCTCTCATTAATCAATGGCAAACTGACCGCAGGTGATTTGTAAGAATTATACAGAAATACCATACCGAAAGCTGAACACCACATCAAGAGGAACGTGACTAATATTTGATCACAACAACCGCTTATGGGTAATTTTTAGTATTCCGCTCCCTTTGAAGCAGAATGCTTTGCTGTTGGGAAAGCTAATCAGCAAGCCGTACCTCTGCCTGCGTCGAGTGTTGATCTTCGGGCTTCGTGATAGAAAACGACATTGGCCTCTAAGACATTGAACTCACGAAATGCATCAAAGACTCATCACATTTGACCAATTAACTGCAAGTGTTTAGCAGTGTTAGTTGCCTTATTACAGTTATTAAACAAGCACTGCTTACTGCCACCACACAACATATTAGGTCATGTGTAGGCTGGATACTATTCGAGGGTCTTAATCTGAATGCAGTAACCGACCCATCAATCCTAATTAGTAGTACTGTCCCAACGCCACATAAACGTACGACTAATTGTGAATATTATTCTATCAAGCAACGATAAGAGTCAATGCTCATGATATTTCCCTTTTTGTTCACTGCTTCTTGGTTGATGTCAAGGTAATACAGCTAGTGCCAGCTTTCTGTTCATCTGAGAGTATCCTGAATTTTCAACAATAACATGAGCAGGTCAAAAATCACTTTTTATTTCATTCAACATTAAAATTGTATGTGGTCTTCTACACGCATCGTTTGTGTCAAAGGTTTCAACAGTGCTCAAGATACAGCATGGTTCTCAACAATATCACAGCGCATCGTGTAGAAAATAAATAACCTACTGTTCAGTTAAAATTTCCAGTTGAACACTGTATATATTTGATCGCAGCCTAACGGATCTTATGGCTATTCACAAGCGAAAGTGGTTGAGCGTTCACATATGATAATGCGGCCGTGCCTAATGTGAGGTCAATGGCGCAGTGGTAAACGCAGTTGCCTCAAGAAAGCGTGGCCGGAATTCTAGTCCTGGCCCTGTCAAGGATATGAACTACTGATGAGCTCTAATGAGAGCAAACCTCGAGTCTAGTGCTCCTGCTGTTCGAAAGGGGCTGACTGGAAAATCTATGGGAATGCGACAGCCGCGATGAATTGTGGATGATATTCAATCTATAAGAAGGTAGTTAAGCGTTCACATTGAATAGTTTGTTCATGCCAGATATGAAGTCAGTGGCATAGTGATCAGCAAGGTTGTCTCAAAAAAGTAAGGCCGGAGTTCAAATCCCGGCCACAGAGAGAATGCACCCTATTAATGAGCTCTAACAGCATCGAGGCTTCAGTCTAGCGCACTTTGTGAAAGTAAGGGCCTGGAAACCCCCGTGAATATGACAGCTGCGATCAGCTATGAGTGCTTTTTGGCTTGAAATCAATTGTATTTCGTTCACATATGACTGCCTGTTTTGTAGACGGCGAAAGATTTTGTGTTACATTAGAGCACAACTGTTTATCTCCACTGCTTCTGATCAGATATATCAACCTTGATGGCATGGAGTCCATCACACAGACTGTTATCAGTTTCCGCAGTGCTATCCAAACTGTAGAAGAAATCATCAGTTGATATGCGTCAATCATTCAGTTTGGGTACATGGCGTTTAGAAAACTTGAAAAGTTCCAGCAGCATTTCAATCTAGGCTGTCCTGCAGCAGTTGTGGAAATTTGTTGCTTCTCGGCTAGACGTTAACGATTTCGCTGGGCGAAATATACTGTACAGTTATCGTAAGTGATCAAAGAAGCGTATCATTGCATTACGACATAAAATCACTCCCCGATCAGTTCTTTAAAAATTTATTTTGAAGTCCACAGTAATTATCAGAAAAAACATGCCATTGTCCACGATGCCATTTAGGCATGCACCATCTGATAACTTTTTAAATGCTAATGGCAGACCAATGGTGTTTCCGTGAGTGTCTGTTAATCGTCTCGGACTACATGAGTGGCAACCACCGAAAATTAACTGACTAAATTCAAATTCCTGAGCAACAAATCCACTTAAATTCTACCCAGTCGTTTATTCATTTGTTTATTACACTCCAGTTGATTCATGTGACAATTTTGAAATGAAACTTCTGCGACCTCAAGGTCTCAGTGTTGATCCGAGTTGTGCAACATATTGAGAATAGTGGACTCTGGTTTGACGCTTCAACCAAATTTCTTATTGCTATGGATAACCATGAATTCGATAGGCTCAACATTCTTACCAACTACTTTTCTCTGTTTGTTCATGTAGATTACATAACTTCCTAAGATGCTATTTGGAAACATGAGAGAACCTATGTAACACTTTTAGAGAAAATTGTCACTCGTCATTTTCTATCAATATACTAACCAGAAAACTGGCAGAATTGTGATATGTTCCTCTAAAACCTGAGATCATTGGCTGAACATTGCAACCTCAAGTTTGCTACTGCTGAACAAAATCAGAATGTCACAATCGAAGACGCGTTTAAAAGCTGAATGCAATCTACCATCAGTACCTTTTGTTTTTGCTCAAGCTCGGTCTCTTGAAATGACTTATCAGCAGTCTGATACCTTTCAATCAGTTTACTTTCCCACTTTGCGTCAGCCTAAAATTCAAGAAGACTTCATGAATCACAATCTCTTCTTCAATCTCTGGGGGAAAGTTTTTTCGACGACTGCCAGTAGCAAATGCCACTTTTGCTGTGATGATCGAAACCAACGTTTCGAATTTCATGCAAGAGACTCGGTGTGAAAGAGACGTAATAGGAGACTAGTATTAAAAGATGTGCCAGTCCGTGATATCAATTAAGTACACTGCGGTGGATATTAAACTGCTAGTTTCCTATTGTACTCTCACAATAGCTCCATTTTGTTTCACAAATGCCATTACTCAGATACCAGTATATAAAATACCTTAACAGGTTGTAATAAATACAAGAAGTTCTGACTGCTACAGTTGGAGTTCTGTCGTCCGGATGTACCTCTTCAGAACAGAAGGTTGTATAATATAACACTCATTGCTTCGATAAAACTCTGATAATTTAGATTATTTCGGGTTGAACACTGCCCACACTTGGTTGCAGCCTTCGCACTGGGATAAGTTGTTCGGCTGACTCACTTCGAAAGAAAGCGCTAGACTCGAGTTTCGCTCTTATTAGAGCTAACTAGTGGTGTATATCCTCGTCCGGACAGAAATTTTTATTCCGGTCGTCATGTTTGTGAGATCAGCATATTAACCACAACGCCAGTGACATCACAGTAAACTTGACCAAGTGATCCCACCTAAACGCTTATCCACAACTTTGTGTGAATAGCGCTCGGTTTCCCTAATAATTACGGATGGAGGATAAACAGAATCGCCCTGGTCAATCCGAACGATAACCCCGCGGTCCGGTCTTCTCAGTTAGCTCAAAGTTTCCATCTCCAGTTAACCAAACGAGCATGGTTTAACTCCTGAATGAAAGTTTGACGATAAAGATCATTTAAAATTTCGAAGTGGGCTAGCCGTAAGACTTATCTGGATGAGAAATCTGCGATCAAATGTAGGTATTGTACAGTTTAAAATCATGACTTCAACCCGACCAACTAGCCGTACACAGGGTTCCCGTTTTGTTAGTATTGTCGGAAGAACTGTCAATAAGCCCGAATCAAGCTTCCACTTGTGCTTAATTTTTGTGCCATTGTATTCTTTAGTCATGACCTACCGAACTTCATGAAGAGGCTCAAATTTCTTTTACTGGCGAGGAATTGTTTGGTCAATTTCAGCCTACAGGAAAACAAGCGCAGCGGCTAGGGAAAGTAACTCACGTGCCTCCTTGCAACCCCGGTGCCAGTGGTCCTGTGACCTAATGGAAAAGCTTCTGGCCTACAGCCTGGTATTTTTGTTTTACAGGTCTTTGGTTGGATTTACCGGCTTTCCTGGTGCTGGTTAGAACCAAAATAGTCGAAACAGGTATCCACCATTTCGATGGTCGTCACTGAGACCAAATCTTTGCGAAAAACCAGTTTCCCGTACGCAGTTTGTTTTACAGCAAACATGTACCGTTTGAAAATGTAAATCTGACTCTTAACGACTAACAACCAAATTACATCATTCGACGTACAACGTAAATTTCATTCGATCAGAAATTGGAACTCTCTTGAGAGACTTTATTATCGAACCACCGCTTTCTGTTTAGCGAACCCAGGTATTAGTAATTATCAACGAGCGGTACAAAAGCATGGCGATAAATTACGATCAGACCACTAATTGATGTATTTAACTAAATGCTTATCCTGTAGCAGAGTGACCAGTTGACCGAGAAAGGTTCTTAGTATTTCATTTTTAACGCTCTAGATTTACAAAACACCTGTCATTCAAGTTCCATTAGGAAACAGGAGGAACCGTACACTACCTTTAAAGCCTGTGGAATTCTCAGTCAGTTTTGCCGTACGCCGTTTGTAGTGATCAATGGCGTTGCACTACCAAAAAGTGATACATAAACTTACTGAAGGGGAAAGACTGAATGCCACATTTACTTACGTGGACAATATTACAGCCTAAACTCACGGCAAAAATCAGAAAATATTCATTGAAATTGTTAAAATGGCCTCCCTGCCTCAGTGGTAAGGTTTTTAGGGCATGTGTTTTCTCGCTAGTTGATCAAAATTGACTCAGACAGACTACAGTCGCTCAGCGATTTCCTTCTGCAACGAGACATCAAAACACAACAACGTGTTGTGGGTTTATTCGTTCACTATTCTCCACGAGTCCGTCAGTACTATGTCAAAATTCTTCAGCTGGTCGAAATTCGAACTTTTGTCTGCTGCGCAATCTCAATGTATGATATAAATCACACAAAAACGAACTAGAGAAAGCTGTGTGTACCACTGTTGACCACCGGTAACTTTTTCAGTAGAGAATGGTGCTTTGGACATTGCCAGCTTAACAAATAATAGAAGACCCGTGATGTTTTTCTTCAGAACCTTGTCACCGAGCGAACGACGTCATTCGCGAAGGAAACTTACACAATGATGGAGGCCATTAAACAGTGAATTGGGAATCCACTTGCAACTGTTTTCTGATCAGAAAACTGTTTTGTTTTAATCCACGACGTTCAACATCATGAGAAAGCGAATAATGACAAAATTCGACGGTGATGTTTCAAAATTTCGTGCTATAGCCTCGATGCCACGTCTCGTTCAGGAGAAGAAAAACAAAACGCCGATGCATTTAACCGTTATCCATACGTTGTTCGGACGCTGCATTTTAAACGTCCCGAAAACCTATATTATTTTGTTGAAGAGATGAAGTCTGCCGTTTCGCATTGTTCAGCATGCACGGATTTGAAGCTAGCGCTTTACACCTTACCAAACGGAACCTTCATTAAAACGACCGTGCTTTTCGAATGAGTGGATGTCGATTTTAAAAGTCTGTTCCTTCTGCCTCTGAAAATAAGTAGTTATCAACGATTACTAATGAATACTCAAGATTACCGTTTGCATTTATCTGTCCAGACATGACGATCTCTACCAGCCGAGTTGGTACGTTCTCTTAAGTGCACTCAAATCGATGCTGAGCGCTACCGTCTGGAAAGCTTTTTAAACGATAAGATTATTGCTACCAATAGAACCATGGCTTACAACTTCGAATCAAACGAGCAGGTCGAAAAGTTCAACGATATACTTTGGTGAGCGATGTTATTCGCAGTGAAAGTAAGATAAGTATCCTGCAGTCGCTGGATAAGTGTACTGCTTATCACTTTACATCCCATAAGACCGCAATTGTTTACAGCAACGAATGTAACCCAATGCTAACAACTATTTTACCATAACTGAAAATCAAGGCCAGCCGCTTTGGTTTCAGGACCGGTCTTAAACGTAGAATTATCTGACTGACGAAGTCGAATTGCTCTAGTGTAATGCTCAATCTACTCATGTCCGTCCCCCGAATGGAAACAATGAAACAGTAGTCATTCGTTACCCAGCTCCGAAACAGCAGTTTGAACATTCACTCCGTGCTGATATCTACTGCGAAGATAAAACATGCTTTACTCCCCTTGTTGAAGCGCAAAGCTCGAATTGGCTCGAATCTGTTGTGATACTGAAACAGCAAATCAACACGATCCGACTAAAGGTCACAACTACGCAAGCTCTCCTGAAGTTCAGAGCCCAGACGTAATACCACTGTTAGAAAAACAGCAACGAACTGTTCCATTCGATCTGTGAAACAAAGAACAATGATGCTATTTTCACACCCATCTTTGAAAGCCTTTTCTTTGGAACTTTCGGTAGAAAGTGGTCACCAATAATATTTGTACATGTAACTATTCTAGACTTTGTCATCATCCACTCTCCTATTCATTCCCAAAACAATTTGTACATGAAATTTCTTTCGAGCAAATCAAACCTGCTGTAAAAAATGTAATAGA
>JTDE01000495.1:230025-240027 GCA_014338405.1 Paragonimus skrjabini miyazakii
ATACACACCATCGACTAACAGTCTTAGTAGATGTAATCTGTTTGAGTTGTTCATATTGCACTATGCCACATTGTTGTTATCAGGTGAATAAGGCCTAATTTGTGGACAACAAATCCCTAAAATTTCACTCATTCGTCAGCTAGTTTTTTGATTATAACAGGGATTTGACCAACAACAAACGAGAGGGTATCTTAAGAAATCTTAACACTGGAATAAAACTTCTTAATGGTATTTAGGCTTGAACTTTTGCACTATGGAAGATTTGCGTCGACTTGACCAATTCGAAATCGATCGACGAATCAATCTCAGTTTACCTGATTACAGGAAACACGAGTACCTTGCCAACAAGGAGTGTTTGTACAGAACGAATTTCATAGCGTCAAAGCACAAAATGTTATTTTAAAATCAGATCTGTTTTAGCTCAATCAGTGTAATTTGATATACTCAGTTTTGCATAAGTCTTCATGATCACTACGTGATAACGCCATGACTCCGACCGCGGCTTGCAGTGGCACTAAGGCAGAAGTGTTTAAAATGTAACTTCACGAAAATTTTGCAGAATGTTTTAAATTATGAATGAATAGCACAACTAGCACTCGTCCGAGTCTAACCAACACACCTCTACGTCCGATGGTGTTCCCCGCTAATTACTTAGGTGATCATATAGTCTACAACCGTCCAAATGACAGACAATTTTCTTGACGAAGCAACCAGATTCTCGATAATTCGTGGCTATGTCATGGCTTGATTACCGTGTTCCTCATCCCCGTTAATGAATTCAATGAATAGCTCTGGTACAACCATTGTAGACAGATTGATCTCGTATCTAGCATCCCTAAGAATATGCACTAGCGAACTGCTGCAGTTTTGTCCCCACATCAGTTACTGATCTAAAAACACGGATAGTTTGTGCACGCGCACTCCATTCTTAGTCACACAGACCATATATGTGCAACATTGAAAATGGTCGCTTTGGTATAATATTACAACAGCACCAGTATTATTGCACATATAAGGATGAGATTATTATTTGATCAAGGCTTTTACATTGTAAATGCCAACTTTCAGTATACTTGTAGAGATTTGCTTATTTTTGTTTGCAAACGATGCTTCATTTTTGTACAACACCCTTTTGTATCACCTTTGCATTTGGTTGAAATTGATAAAAGTGTCCTTGCAATTCAATACAAATTTTGTGCACGTCAGTCTGCTCTTCTCTCTGTTGCGCAATCGTTTGACGATACTACACGGATCTATCATCCAATTTTTTAGCTCCGTTGTACTACGAACATCGTCGCATCCCTGATCGCGCTTCAGCAGTCCACGGCAACTCTGTGATATCACTCACTTCCGGATACTGGTAATTTGGAATATTGTGGTGGTCAGCTCGAACACCTGTGAACACTGTCCTGTGAGTCAAACCTTTTTGATTACCATAACTTGCTGGAACTTCGTAACTATTTTGTCCCATTCGTTCATTTTGTTATCACCGATAGCCTAGTGAGGTACGCTCGAATTTACCTAGTCTATTCGGTAACTAGTCTTGACCACTACATACTTACACAGAGTCGAAAGTTCATCAACCATAACAAAGTCTGTAATACACGTAACCTTACGCCACGGTAGCATGCAATATATGTGCACGTACACTATACGATTAAATAACGTTGAAACAAATTCCTAAAAGCAAAAAAAGAGAGTAAACAGAATAGGATTAGTGTACGTAATCCTTTCAGCCGTCAAAGTGAATTGACTAGATCTAGTAAGGAATGTACGCTTAAACTTACTAAACCTTCAGGCTGGGTAATTTTCTCCCAGTCGATTATATTATCTTCATGTTTCAAATAACTCCTATATAGGCGTAAAAATGTCTCCTCATCCATTGGATAAGCCTCACGTTCTTCCTCTGGGAGGCTAGAGACGAGCTCTTTAATTGCTTGGCGTAAATTATCTTCCCCATCGATAAAGGGAACTTCTCTAAAACTGCTTCTTGAACCTAGTAATCCCTGTACATGATAAGAAGGGACGCTCGTCATTTCAGACCAACCCGATACACATATCAGTTGGTTTGTGTTCGATCGATTATCGATCTTTACTGTTTCGAATTGACGCCTCTCAGTTGGTGTTTCATCAGCTTTCTTTGTGCTTGCCGGAACTATAAGGCATATTTTTTTCTGGACCTTTATGGATAGAATTAAATGTGACTGAATAAATTTGAATCAAAATGGAGTTAGATTTATTTCCATTTCATCAACAGGTTGCATACGGCCGAACGACGTGCTGCAGATTACGGCGAATTAGTAAAATAATGTTCATGTACGGAAGACAGTAATACTCAGCCAACGCAGTCCAAACACGTGAGACTACTAGATAATTGTCACCGGCTTGGAACAATCTGGAAATAAATCTGACTTATCTGTTTTACATTGCCATATTGCAACGTTTTTCCAGTAAAGGTGACAAATATGTTCGGGACAAATGGCCTCAAAATGACTTACGGATCGTAAAATAAAGTGATCTTGATCAGTTTGGAGACGATCCTCATATTCATGTGTGTGTGTGTGTGACTACAGTCCAATGCTCCGTTCATCCAGTTCACCAGATGAGTATGCTATAGCCTAAGTAGTCCGTGATTTCTTTCATAAATGAATGCTGCATCCGTTGTCAGTTGAAATGTTACTGAGGCAGTCTTGATGACAAACGAACTCTCTTCGTTCTGGTATAGGCCCTAACATCAACAATTTTTTGAAAGCTCATGTTATTGACTGTTGAAAATGTCAAAGTCAGCTTTCTTAAACAGGCTTCACTACTGTAGATATTAGATAGCAAGTCTTAAGAGTAGATTATTAGCTGACTGTACGAAATCAATCACTCTTTAGAAGCACTACATAGATAGTCTCCTTAAGACAAACAAATCGTGAAACCCCAGTAAATCAGTGTTATATTTCAACTCTGTCCACACAAAAATATACATTTGACCGTAAGACAAGAAACATCGGAAGGCATCGCGTTTTTAAACATGTTCGCGTCTAGTTGTAAAGGTGACATTATACAAAGGAAGTTATACCAAAATGCAACTTAGACATAAGAGTTTACTAATTTCAATAGTTTCCTCATTGGCGAAAAAACGTATATTAATACGATTTCTGAAAGATGGAACTAACAAATTGTTTTATAATGAAGCTATTAAAAGAGTTTCTATTTATTGTACACCTCGAAGACGGATACCTGGAGCAGCTTACTGTTAAACGTAGGCTATTAAACACAGAAGCAGATAAGTTGCATGTTGCAGACACAAATTCCGCTTATGGTTCGTTGACCTTCAACCACATGTCAATACCAGCTGCTTACCGTAATATAATTGACTAAAACAACTACGGTTACTTAGATTTGTCGTTAGATAATGAAACCCTGGCGGTTATTGGCCAGTTTGTGCACCTGGGAAGCTGTATTAGCGGCGGTGGCGCAGGGGGAATGAAAAAGAAGCGCATATCTTTAGGGCTAGGGTGGCGTTCGCTAATCTAGGACATCTCTGGTGACAGAGAGGTATCTCTCTGATGCTTAAAGGTCGCGTATACAAGGCGACAATAAAGACTGTGTTACGTTACGGCAGCAAAACCTGGCTACTCAGGGTAGAAAATGTGAATAATCTCCAGGTATTTGATAACCGATGTCTGCGTTCGATTGCTCGAATCGGGTGGCAACAGCGAGTGAGTAACGAGAAGATTAGGAAGCGGGTGTTTGGCATTGATTGTCAAACGAATTCTTTCGTTCAATCCTTACATTTGCCTAGACGTAGGTGCTTATGTCATGTGTCAAGGATGCCAGCTAGTCGTTTGCCACACCGAGCACTGTTTGCCTACGCTGTGACTGACTGGCGTAAGGTAGACAGATGTTTATCTGGTGTAGAGAAATGAAATCGTTCACGAAGGGGTCGGTCACCATAGATCAGGTTCCTCTCCCGGACTGTAGGCGCCTTGATATTGACCGTTAGGATACAGACATCTATTTTTAGTAGGTAGGTCCATTCCCGTCCCCTTCCCTTTTTTATTCACTCTTCCTATTCAGGGTTCGCTTTTTTCCTTCCTGGTTGTGTGGTAGTTAAGCATCAGTGTGAACCACTGATATATTGCTGTCTATGATGATGACTGGCTTGAGTTGGACCAGAAAAAATGTCAACAGATGCTCTCACAAAGGCAACGGACGACATATTTACATACAAATGTGTACAGCTGACAAGCAAATTCATACCCGAACGATTATCTCTATACAGTTAAGATCTGAATAGCCGTGTAAGAAGACGTTTGCACCATATATGTTCTGTTTTAACAGGCTGTCGCCTTGGTTTTCCAAACTGACACCCTCACTTACACAGTAATTAGCCAGAATGAGAGTTCGAATTCATGTGTTATAGGCAACAAAACGAAACACCCAAACAACCATTTTCAGCAACCAGGATAATGAGAGAGATGCCATTCTTTTAAATAAGTATATATGGTACTCCCCTAGAGAGACCAGACAACGTCGAAACAAAGCGAGTCTATCTACTCAGCTGAAGCGCCCGATCTAGAAGGGTACATTGTTCGAATTGACTTTTGAAAAGCTAGAAACGTTCAGTTAATGTTTTAATAATATTCAGATGAGACCAAAAATCTTAAGATAGCTTTGTGACCAAGGATCATTATTGTTCATAAGCATACTCAAAATTGGTCACATCAGTTGTTGCTCTAGTTGACACATTTTTATTTCCTATTGCATCAGTCAAAAATCGAAAAAAGATTGACAAAGATGACTGAAAAGAAACTTGTCGCAGCACGTGAGTACATAGGACTAAACAGATCAGTAGCCTTTGACTACCAAAGTTTCTATAATAACGGTACCAGAACATCTTGTTTGTACTTTATTTCACGTATGCAACTGAAAAGGGCGAACAAAGGTAAGTATAAGCATACAACTTATAAATACTGGTTGTGCGAGTAGTATGTTTACTCGCCTAAACTCGTCGAAATTGTAAAATCGATCTACTGTCTATTGCCACTCAACAGGTATACGTACCCCATGAACCTGAACCATACACCTTACTATTATCAACGACAATAACTGAAATTAGAAGATAGACACATTCCTAGCTTCATCACATGATATTCAAACTACAATAAGATCGTGAAGCAGGCCACACTTTTGCACATTACCTTAAAATGCTTATGACTATCAACACGAATCTACAGATTTCACTTGAATCTCAGATGCATGGTAAAAACATACCGCAAAATAGTCACCATCTTCTGAAGCTATCATTTTTGGGGAAAACAAAGACATCCCTACATACGCTTCAAAGTATGTGATCGAGGAATGTTCATGTTACACGAGAATCACGTACCTTAAGGACAGCGGAGGGAATATGTAATGTGCATCTTCTCTAGAAGTCGGTGTCATGTCATAGAAGCCATGAAATGCCGTTTGTAGACCACAGTTGACAGAAAGAGAATTTTATCAGTAACGGTTGACGAGTTGCTACTCAAACGGAGCAGCTGATGCATTACATTCAATCTCACTTATAGTTACGAAGAATGTTTCGTATGGGAAACTTATTTAAGCCTGTGCATAATCACCCATAAATACACCAAAGACTTCATGTGACGTGAACGTTCCAGAAATACCGGTTGGGAACCTCTTATAATGAAACCAAGAAATGAATTGACGGCGTTACAAAACAATCTACAGTAAATGTTCACGATGAATTCCACCACACTGAATCCATTGTACGTTGGAAGAACGTTCCTCTTGAATAACAAGGAAATTTTAGTGAACTCTGTTCTTCCAGTGTACCAAAATGGACTATTACAACAGTTAACTCCCGGTAACTACGACCACGTGCAAGCAGAAGCCGAGGCGCGTGAGGACAGTGTGTATTAATTCAAACAATAGACAAGTAGTTTATATGTATAATGAACGTAACAGATAAGGACAACAGTGTGCAACAAGAGAGCAAAAAGGTAACAGACTCTGTAATCTAACGAATTAGCGTGTCCCACATTTTGAGGTGCCATAAGTAGCTTAGCATCTTGGTCATTCCAAACGTTGTTAATAACGACCTTAAATGCGACTGTGTGTGAATGCAAGATACCGACTTTGACCATACCCTATTACAGTTTTGATTACAGAGAGACAAACATGTCTAACTTATGCGTATGCTTAACTGTTGGACTCTTTTTCCTAGATGTTATGCTTCCTTTCATTAATAGACCAAAATCAATCAGCCGTTTTGTGGTTGGCCTGTAAACGAGCAAGCATTCACCACAGTTTCAGAATGGGTTGAAAAAGGGTTTTTGCAAACAGTTGATCTGCTAGTAGTCACTGGAACCAACTGTTTGCATGTCTGGATTCACATGTATTTGGTCATATCCTAGTGGGTTTACACTGGGTACATAGCATGTAGATGGAACAACAGGTTTGTTGTGATGACTTTTAGTTTCAGGCAAACTAACCCAGAGCCGTTAGCCAAAACCTAGAACTAGATCTACCTCCACTCTAGTTTTCAACTGTAGAATGTGATCTGTTAAGTTTACAGATTGTAGTATATGATTACGAGCTGACCACATATAATCGATCGTTTTACATGTGACAGATAAAACAACATGAAATGTTAATCCTGTGTAGTATTTGTCTTCTTAACACACCAGTTAACACTATATCCGTCTTTGATCTTTTCACATATTCATATTCGTTTGTTTTAAACTTCACATCCCGACTAATATCGTATCGGATACAAAGTTCTTGTAAACACGAAGCAAAAGAATTCAGTAAAAAATAATGACTTTATAAATCTTGCTTAGGATCACACCAGAAGCGGAAATATAGAATCAACCATTCCCCGTGAAAGTTTCCTTGTGTTGGACAATTCGTAATGGTCTAACAGACGGATGTGTTGCACAATGTGAATCTTTCACCGTCAAACGAATCTGTTTTCCATCTACTGTGGAGATGGTTGGAGATGTGACTGCGTCATTTTGATTTTCTTTCATTTGTTTGTTGATCGAGTCTGTTCTAATTGTGGTCGGTGGATGTGTTCGAAGCGCCTCGTACTTATCGCGAGCTCGTTTAGGTCTGGTCATAAGACGTTTGGAAAGTGACAAGGTAGGACCTGATGACACCGTCTCAAAATCCCACTGTTCGAGTGCTCCACGCACATCCACCCAATCCGGTAGAGTTACGTAACGAATGCGTTTTCCGAAAATGGTGATTTCCTGAGATAAAAATCAGCCACAGAATTGTGATCAACATAGTTCGAGAATAGAAGCATAATAATGTTTCTGTTAAGTAAGTAAGTAAATCGTAGAACTACCAACAACGCTCTAAGGAAATACACCAATCCATTTATCCCGTAAACTTTTAGTACTGCTTAATCTAACCTACTGTCTGCAGATAGCAACAATGTTCAAAACGCACATGTTTTGTTTGTTTCCCAAAATGATCTGATCAAAAACAGCTTTTGTTTATTGAAATCTTTTCCGATTAAATATAGCAAACTTGAAAAAAAAACAGAAGTTTTTCTAAGTGAGTCAGAGGCTTGACCATAACGAATTCAGTACACTCGATATTGGAATATCTACCACAGAATGGTTATCGTAGGCAATTTTAAGCAAACAGTTCAGTAAGTGTCAGCTTTTACTGTTAACCATGATGGCACTCGGTAAATCTACGGTAAGACCGCGAGAGTCAGCAACACAAACGAAATGAGCAGATATAAAAAAAAGATCAATTTCGTAATCATTGCAGCACCCAGACAACTAAAGACACTCAAAGTCTTAGGATAACTTTTAGCGAACTGTAAACAAATCACCGGACCACGTGTTGCAGCTAAACATATGAGTACCACAAGCAATGAAACATCCAGTGAGAGTAGGATTACAAGAACATTAACTAATCGCCTCTTATTTAAAAACTGCCACCTTTCGGATGGACTTCTGAACTCTTGTGAGGCAGCATGACAGAATCCAAAGGGCTGACACGTTGGTTAGATAGACGCAGTTGATTGACTAGGTTTGCCGAGGTTAACACGCACCTACCCACAAAAATACACGGCCAAAACTCACCAACCAACGCATGTTATGTGACTATGCATCACTAGCATGTGTATCATCCAGCCAGTTGGAGTGTGGAGCGCAGGAAACCGAGGCAAAGCTTAAATTAAGAACACACACCAGTTTCTGGTACATAGAAGGTGCCTGGCGTGGTGCCAAACGGCAAAGTGGTTATTGTTAAACCGATCAGAACGCCTGGAACGCATAGGCGAATTGATTGGTATATTGGACAGGGACTAATGAATAATTCTGAAATCGCACCACGACGAGATACCGCGTAGGTCTGTATGCGTCCGGAACTCATTGATGGCTAGTTAACATGAACCAAGTAGCCAAGGAAGTAAGCTACGCTGTGTGTCGGTAAACGGTAAGTCAAATAACGGAAGCAGACAGCTTACGTGTGTATGGTGTTTGCAGCATCCAACACGATTTAATGAGACTGACGAAAATCGAGAGAAATTGTATATCGTGAGCGCGGACTAGGAACTCTGACTGCTAAATTGAGTAAGGGTGACATAAGTTGTCTACATGGTTGGGAACTTTGAGGTTACCCACGATGCTAAATGGAGGCGCCAACATCCAGATTCAACGGTCAGTGGCATACTTCCAGATGTGCAACTATTTTCTCCCTGTGAATCTGTGATCAGATGTTTAGAATCAGCTGTACTGAATTGTGATCCGAATGTACGAAATGTTAATCCATAAACCAACTGATTTAATTCAATCATATAATGGTTAGCGTCTTCAACTGGCGACGAACTCCGGACAGTTGTGGCCAACACTAATTCAGACCAAAATATAGCTAGAACTTGTTCAAGAACAACTACAAATATTGTTCGCTCAAAACAGTCTCCTTCGGGAACGTGATAAATATGACGTTAGTTGTTTCCTTCTATGCAAGCAACTACTTCCGTTGAGTTTTTTTGCGAATATTAAACCTTTGTATTTCAGCAAGATGGTTTTATAGTCTATTACTCGAGACACACTTGAGGCTTCAAAGACAATCAAGTGCAGATAAGGTTGTAACAGATTGGGTGAGCTAGTCGTACAGAAGTCGGTTACCGTCTGTTGAATGGCAGGCTATCATTATGTACTGAATGGCTAAATCGAGACAAATAACGGTAGAAAAGTTAAGATTCAAGTTCTACTGGCATAAGTAACGGTCACTTGAATTATACTATAAAACCCGTAAAAAGCGATTTACAAGGTATGCCAGATACTACTGACAAGTACTCTAACTAAACGCCATGGATACTGGTCGTCCCTTTTCTTAGTGGCTGAACGTAATTCACTCTTAGTTCACGATTTACACCCACCACCTATTATCTTACTGTGGCTCATAGAAGCTTAAAGAGTGTTGTAATCCAACAACAAGAAACCACGAAAGCTGGTAACTTCAGTCTTACACTAGAGGTGATCTGCGCCTCGAACAGCTGAACGCTGAAAGAGTGCCTCCGTTAGCTCACAGTGGCCACGAATGAGGTATGTCCCATTTGGTAGTCTATTTAGTCATCTCTATACAGAATTGTAGTGTTGAATTTCGAACACGATTGTTCGACACTGAAAGAAACGCATACCTTTGTGGACAGACATTGTAAATGAAGTAATGACTTGCCATAACAGCACGGTCTATCTGCCATGATCCACAGTGAGTCATTCTTTTGGCCGGAATCGAATTCATGAGAAATAGAACTTTACATGGCAGTTGAATACGTCCAGTTAACCACGATGAAATAAAAGCATCCTTACCAGACGTTTAGTCCAAGTAATTCATATACACACATACGTAGACGGCCACCAGTATGGGCAGACGTCACTGTTGTTTGAGTCATTGTAAACAACAGTGACGAGGAAAATCTCACTATATATATGGTGGGATATATCCGTTCTACATTTGGGCAGTAATGACATATTAACT
>JTDE01000496.1:8036-22172 GCA_014338405.1 Paragonimus skrjabini miyazakii
CTGTTGGATACTGCATTTGATGTAGTGGAATTATAAGTCAAAGCACTTTAACGAACTATTGTGAGTCATTCGTTCCTATTTTTATCACCTTTTTGACCTCGTGTTCATATCTGAATTTTGTATAGTGTTTAGATCCACTATAAGTTGACTGTTATTTTCAAACTTTTCCAGTTGACAATCTTACTAAGGAATTACGGGTATTAAGTAGCCAACTACATGAACATAATCCTCACATGTAGGAATAATTATAAAAATGAACGAAGTAAATAACTAGGCCCAGTACGGTGAGCGCAAATTAGCGAGTTGTATAAAGCAGTTTAAGTGAAGCTCCGGTAATACCTAAGTAAGGTGTACCAACAGCAACCTGACTTACAAACGGCAAGAACATACTTAGGTTGTCATTCACATCAGCCTAGTAGCGACTGATACTAGCCATGAATAGTTGTCCTCCTAGTTATCGTCAGACATTTGGCAAAGCTTACCCACAGTGTTAATCGGTTTGATTTTCTTACACTTACACTGCGTACTTAAGAATGAAACCTCTTGATGGGTACCGTGATTGAATGTTTGCAGCTTTGCGTAGATATTTGAAAAAGGACTGATATCGTCGACATTATACCGGTTTTAAATGAATACCAACCACAACTCGACTGTTTCTAAGTTTCCACGCTACCAGTAGTTGTTCGACTTCTCATCCATTTTACGCTCACTGTTGAATAGTGCATTCTCAGATTTTCACCTCTTTAGCCAGCAGGTTAATCTAAAATGACCATATCTATAGGGAACTGTTGAACAACAACCAAATCTTAATAGTACCTGACGAGTACTTGCGAACAGAATAGCAATCCTACTTTTTGATTAACTCTGACCATTGTACTGACAGAATAGAAACACTGCAGCGTCCGCTTGCTATTGGTTAACATTCATGCTGTTACCTTTGACAGTAAACCAGGTGCTGGTTTGCTGCTCATTGATCCGATTTGTCTGAAAACGTTTAAGGCAGCTAAAATTGTAAGCGATTCTTCTAAGTTAGTACCGGGTAGTTTTTAATAAGAAAACTGTAGTGACCTCGGCTGTGATCAAATATCGCTGGCGAACAGGGTTTAACTGATTTAACGATATTCCATATGGAATATTGATCTGGTAAGAGCTGTCATTCAAAAGACTCATAGGTGTACTAGTCACACAGTCTCCCGCATTCATAACAACACAAGCCGAGCATTGTTTTCTGAGTTGTTTAGCAAATATTCGAATCGAATTACCCACATCATTTACCAAGAAGGTTCGAACGAACACAACAAATTGCCGTTGGTGACTCGCACACGGGTGCTGCATACTACAGACCCAGAATAATTCGCGGCGATCTGATTAGTGGAATTTTTCGGCCCAGCTCCATTAGGTGTTTTTGTAAGGGTAATGCCTGGACGACATACCAACGATTCGGTTAATTTGTCTTTTTCACTAGCGACCTCTGGTGGGTGAGTTTTTTCTGCCGTATCGCTCATGTCGTTAGCTTAAAATTTACTCAGTTGTGCTTTGCTGGTCAGGTGTGAATCAAGTTTGCCGCTACAAACACTATTTCAGTAATATTCTCACTTTTGCTTGGAAGGTATGTTAAACGAAAATACCAATCTGTTATGCAGTCAGTACAGTACGTCACAACGGTAATGAATTAATCTCTTTACTGAGAAATACCACGTATAGTTGCGCATGGGTTACAGGATGACCTGCAGAATTGCGTGCTACTCGAACCCGACCGACTGAAACCGGAACAATTCTAACAACAGGCTATTTCTTTCATGAATAACCACCAAGACATTTTGGTCCAGTAAAAAATTCATTCGGGGCATTTCATCCGGAGAATGACAGTAATTGTTAGCACACATGAAGTCTGATCAGAAGACTATTTAAGCAAGAACGCCCCCAGTACGTTCACATCATACTCACTTGCAATAATGGGTTCTTAATAGTGATTACTTGAGATTATATCTTCAAACGTCACGATGTTTATCTGTCTAAGGATAAACAAGTCGGAGATAAGTGACTTCAAGCTGGGTTAGAATGAGTTGAACTGCCCGGGAAATAAATTTACCATGATGAAATGGTCGGGAAGACTGACAGATATCAGAGGAAATTTGATCTGGCTTGTTGCAGGCCAGTGAGGGGAGTCATTCTCTGCCTGCACTGAATTTACACCACAGGCTGGGCGTGATTGGAATCACATATGTAGTGTCTTGTGTGCGCCAGCCTCCGTTGGCCCCCTTCGTGACAAGTCAACCCAAACACGAATAGTTCCACCCGGTATAGCCGCCGAATAAACTTGGTCATTATATTTAGGACATTACAACTATTTTGTGACTGATTTATATATACGCAGGCTGGTTGGAAATAAGTGATTGAGCCCTCGGAACCCCAGGATAATGGGTACTACCAGAGAAGATTGTTTTAAGTTTATGTTAGACACGTATTTCTGCATCAACCAGTCCTCAATACTTATCGCCAGAATTATTGTATACTAACACAGTGCCATCTGAAGTCAGACTACATCCATTAGTGAGTACAGTTGGATGACTAACTTACATTGACTATTGTGTTTCCAATGTTTTAAAAGTCGTGTATTTTTATTATTCGAAAGCTTATACGAAAACGTACACTCCACCTGAAAAACAATACTGGACTTTTGAAATCATCCTATATCCATGAGCTACTTTGCAGTCACAATGAATTTAGGATTATAAAGGAGTGTACATATATTGTTGTTGAATTTGGAAGCACACGGAATTCTTTTTGTTTTTGAAATGCTAACGTATTCTTCATTCACTGTGGTCAGTTAGAAACTAGCTCTAACAAGATCTAAGCTCGAATCCAGTGCTTCTGTTCATAAAAAGCTGAGTGAAAAACCGATGTAAGTTAAATGTTTAAACAGTAAGAAAATCGGGTGTAGCGGATATATCTGAGGAAGTGGACGATCGCAGTTAAAACCCGAATAAAAGCATGGTTTATTCTGAATACAACTAAATAGAAACCCATCGCTCTCGACCACATTCCGAGAGACCTTCGTAACTTTTCAGTAGTTTCGTTCACAACGCGAAGGCACGTAAGTAGTACGACAGCTCTATCCACACCTGTATCCCTTTTGTCTTAGGCAAGCAAGAATGCACAAACTGGTTGGCAATCATGCGCTCTGGGTAGAACAATGCCATGTGGAGTCGAACCTTTTGAATAAAGCAATTACGATTCATTATGTGCTAACAGACAAGGTAGACAATGCATTAATGACTGGTGGCGTAAGGCGATTTCTTCTCACATACACACGCACCGGCTGCAGCTGCTGATTGCCGCTCAGCAGTCTGGTCCTGTATACGATGAGTTATTTCATGACTCCATGATAGACCGCAAAACCGCTCTACTTGAACTTTGCGAGAAAACTCAGCGACACCTCTTAACATCCACTCCTATTTGGTCTGAGGATTTTGTGGTAGATGTTTTGATCTCACGTGTATTCTAGACTTGAAAGCAGTCTCAAAGGATGAGGAAGCATCTAAATTAGTAATTATGAAAATCCATCAATTCGTCAGTAATGTCTACAACGGTAAAGCGAATTTTTCATCTAATCGGTCTAACCTTGAGACCAACGTGACCCGGCGGAATAATGAATTGCAGCTAATCGTACTCGTCAAGTTCTTTTCTGGTAACTGATCCAAGCAGTTTACGACTCCCAAATCCACATACGGTGCCGTTTGTAGTCATTGTATTTGTGAAGTTATTTGACTAGGTGATAGAATTTAATTGATAGAATTTGTTTAAATATCAATGTGCAAGGAACGTTTTCATTTATGTAGAGTTGTGGCATATTTATCAACGTTGATCGTAAAGTAAATCACAGTAAAACTGTAGTGATTGCTTTAACCAAAACGTTGGATTGATTTACGTCGGATATCGACAGTGCACTTGCAGTACGGTTTCGTAGCATGATCTTGATAAAAATCACAAAATAGTGCTTCTGCACAGAACCCTCGACATTCGCTTTTACAATTTCGTCAGCCTAGAGGTGCCCGTTTGAGCAACGGCTCGAATCAATGGGAGAAAAAACAATAAATGTTTTAGGCTTTAAAATGCTAACCAATCGAACTAGCTTTTCAACAACACAGAGCGGCAAATCGTATGACTGCAATAACGTATGAAACATTCACGGTTCAAAAACTCTCGTACACTCACGATAACACCACAAGGTCACAGTATGTTATGGAGCTTCCGGGCTGAGGTACTGGCCCCATAACTGGCCATCTCATAGACACAATAATATGGTAACCTGGTGTGAATCCTCGCCCAAACAACATGACAGTTAACGACCGGTTTTGCCAATGATCAAATTGAGTACCAATTGTCACGTGGCGATGATTACCACTGTATTTTGTTATTTGTTCCATTCACGTTATGCAACAACGAGGTGAATTGACTGAACTGTTAGTGGATATATTCATGCAATCTAACAGATGCAGCTGATTTTAGAAGAGGCTGATAGATGACTCGAGATGTTTGAAGACGATTTTGTGTAGTATTTGAGGATGTAAAGTGATACCACTCAAGGAGAATGGCGAGCAGTTTGAATGAACCTAAGCAGCGAACACGTCCTGTAAAGACTTACCGCTGCTACTCTGAAATCCTGGAAGCCCACTTAAACACTGTTGCCTTGACATGTAAACTGGGTGGGTGTAAGAGGACCGTCACTAGTTGAAAGTGAGGTGAGGTGAGCAATTTGTTTTTTGTTTCAAGTTCATCGGTTAACTGTTTGGCAAAGAACAACTGTGAAGATGAAATAAAGGACAATAAATTTTCGAGAGCACAATACTTTTCATATAGGCATGATACTGACATTTTACCATCGATTCGCCTGTTGTTCATAACTGCTACGCCGAATTCACTTTATTACCTGCCGGCGCTTCATACTAAGTGTTCAGTTATTTGCCCCGCTGAATGGTTTCCAATATAAATTGTCATCTGTCTTATTGATGTTACTGCGGGTTACGTATCGCTGATGAACTCTCCCAACAATTAAATTTAAGTCTATCGCATTTGCCGATTGCAAAAGCCTTCATCGAACACGAATGGTACTCAAGTTCTATGAAAATCTGTTTTACATGTCCTGTATAACATATTCTCACGTCGGTTACTTTGTATCATCATCGAACAAAATGGAGAGCTCTTTTATCAACGTCACACATCCTAAAATGACTTCATAGACATACAGTATTCAGCACCGTCTGAATTTGAACGTACGCCCAAACTGTTCTGGCTTCAGAGAAAACAAGTATTACTTAACATTTCGTGCATCGGAACACCTATTTGGACAGAATTAGATCTTGTGAACTTTAGTAACAGATTTTTAAATATTTGAGGACACCCCACGTAGGGTACTCACTATGCTTCCAGAATTAATTTGAAATCGTATTAGAATATTTTCTCATCGTATGTTTTATCACTCTTCCTGCACGCATACTTTTTATGAACTGTATAAATGCTACGTATATCTAAGTAACATGCGAACGACAGTGGGAATTTTCATCTTTACCTTTATATAAAGAACATATAGTTTGTTCCGAAAAAATAAAGAGTGAATCTACGATTAATTACATGTGGATAAGAATCTTACTATTGTGTGGTTTCATTGCCGCTTGTGAACGTTGCGCTAACTGACTGGTGCTCTCAAATATATTTGTTTGCAGAAACTTGAGGAAGATATATTTTAGGAAAATTATTTGGACGTGAAGTATATTGCAAGTCGCTACTTTTCTGTCGGAATTTTAACGTGGAGGCGAATAGTTCTACCGAAAATACTTCTACAGTATCTACTTCGTTTAACTCTGAAATCTTGCAACTATGCAAGCGATGTCCTGAAATGTTCCATCCACAGCACCGCAGCGTAATTCAGCGTCTTGCCTACCAGACCAACTTGGAAATGGAGCACTTTCGAATCGCTGCCGAACGGCGTCGCAAATAACATTGTTGTCCTAAGACTTTATGACTATTTGAAAAAAACGCTGCCCTTCTTTCTCTTCCTGCTAGGGTTTTCTCATTATTACAGATCGGATCACAAACAATCTTATAATGGCATATTGCATAAGCGAAATTTGGTTCCGATTCACCGCATCATCAACTCTACATATCAGCTGCATCATTAGAAAAGATTAACACCCAAGCACTTTTCTTCCAGGAGAATTGACTGAATGGTTGTCTGAATGGTTGATTGGCTGAATGGTTGTTGTTAACTATTGAATTGTCCATCAGGTTAACAGATAGAATAACGAGTATCCCGCCAGACTCATAAGCAAGAAATTGACCGACTGGCTGTGAGCAAACTGACTGGGTTTGTATCGGGATATCACAATTTTGTCTGCGATGTAGCGTTAAAAATCTTTTACACATCGTTTCAGCGAGCTGCTAGCAGAGGGTGGTGAATGTCAACAATCATATTTCAATGTTTACAACGTTCGGCTACGAGTAATGGTGCAATGTGTGCGGGAATGTAACTGCGAAATACGTTGAAAGGTGTTCGGGAATGTAGATCACTTCACATTAAACAGCAACCAAACTTGATCGCAGCCGTCGTATTCAAATAGGCTTTTCAGCTAGTTCACTTCGAATGAAAGCACTAGACTCGAGTTTCTTTCTTATTAGAACTCACCAGCAAAGTACATCATCGTGTGAGCAGGAACTCGCACTTCTACCCTCGTGTTTGTGGGGATAGTGCGCTAATGACAACGCCAGAAACCTCACAATAGATTTGACCGGATAATCGTTTGCGAGATCATAACAGCAATCTTGTGTGAATAGTTTTGAGCTTGCTCCAGCATTTTGGAAGAATGAAAGAAATTGTTCTATTCAGTGCAACTGATGGTCTTGTGCATTGGACTATGTAGTTGGATGGAAGCAATTATTTTTAGTGAGACTCCGAGTTGTCTAAATCCAATTCAATAATATGGCAAAACGAAAAGTAATGCAAGGCGTTGAAACTTCGTTTCTTCTCGTCGACCGAATACATAAAGCCATTGATTATATATGAAAAGTACATACCAATAGCAGTAGCTAGTGAATTTGACGCATAGCAGCAGAATCAGGGCCAATTTCACTTACAGTGGTTCACTCAACACTTTTTGTGAGCAAGAAGATGTCAGTATTGTTTAATCAACATAGCTTTTCTGAGTGCCAAAAGCTCTGGATTTTGGTTGCGCAACAACAGAGTGCACGATGTTGATGGGCCAACCAAACGGCCAGTTTCCAAGATGTGTTTAACAATCGAAAGCGCTTGGTTCCGGCTTTGCCGCCAAGTTGCTAGTACGTTTAGCTAACGCGCTAATGACAACACCAGAAGCCTCACAATAGACGGAACGAAGTTTTAACGCCTTGCATTACTTTTCGTTTTGCCATATTATTGAATTGGATTTAGACAACTCGGAGTCTCACTAAAAATAATTGCTTCCATCCAACTACATAGTCCAATGCACAAGACCATCAGTTGCACTGAATAGAACAATTTCTTTCATTCTTCCAAAATGCTGGAGCAAGCTCAAAACTATTCACACAAGATTGCTGTTATGATCTCGCAAACGATTATCCGGTCAAATCTATTGTGAGGTTTCTGGCGTTGTCATTAGCGCACTATCCCCACAAACACGAGGGTAGAAATGCAAGTTCCTGCTCACACGATGATGTACTTTGCTGGTGAGTTCTAATAAGAAAGAAACTCGAGTCTAGTGCTTTCATTCGAAGTGAACTAGCTGAAAAGCCTATTTGAATACGACGGCTGCGATCAAGTTTGGTTGCTGTTCAATGTGAAATAATGTTATCTTGCCGTTTTTGTTTTACAGTAGTGCGGAAATATCTGGTCAAACTCATGTTTTTCTCGGCCACCCTGTTTGATGGCGTTGTTAATAAGATTGGCTCAAACCTGTCGCACTGACTCGCATACCGTCGCAGTGATGAAATTATCGAGATGGCTTTGGAACAGACTTGGGCTCAATATTCTAACTGATCACGTAAATCTAACTCTAGAGTGCAGTTGTTTCTGTGGCTGACCTGTGAGGTGTAATCTTTAACTGCCCACTTCAGCAGACTTAATACATCTCCAGTGGATTTTCTTGGTGCGATCGATTTTGTTGTTATTACAGTTTTTCCTTGTTTAACTCGTCTTGTGACTGGCAAAATATGATGTACATTCACGAGGACCAAAGTAGCATAACCACAACTTCTTACCAGCCGTCTTTAATACTGGGACTACCCACTTTCATGAGAGAAAATGTGTTCATTTGACATCGTTTAAACTGAAATGAGTGCGCTCTAAATGCAACCAGATTAAGACAAAAACTAATCTTGGAACGTGACGATGTATTTACATCAGTTCGGAGTATAAACGCGAAGCTTTGTCGCACCAGATCGAGGATTACGTCATGTAAAAATGATATATTAATAGATGAGTGTCGTAGCTTATCTGGCAGAGTAATTACCACTTTTGTGCATGTTGCTTCTTCCGCAGGTTCGAGTCCTGTAAGAAGTGATTATTTGCCTGTGCGATAACAGATGTAGCAAACGTAAAGCAACAGTCCTGAGTTACTTAGACTTTTCTTGTGGAGTGTGATCCGCTTAGCATCAATATGGAGGGCATATGCTGTTTGAAAATAAAGAACTCTCACTAACATATTTCAAAGCAGTCACCTCACTCAGTGCATGATCACTTTAAGTCTAGGTTGAACTCTTATTCCTTCTCACCCAACTTCTTCCGCATTTTTTTAAATTATCGTACTCACTTGCGTTGTTAGTAAACAGCCGTGACATTCGAAACAAAAAAAGCCCGGTGCTAACTTGTTTGACAACTTCCGTTTGGTTTGACCCGTCAGTTTATGACAGGTGGGGCGTGTGTTACCTGTGTGTGATTTCGCTCGAGTCAGAGTTATGAGATGTATCACTCAGCACGCCGGGGGTGGGACCACACGCATCAACTGTTTGCGACGATAGTCAATGAGATGAACAAGATACTCAAAAACTTAGTTGTAAACAGTTTTTTGTTGAATCCGGAGTTACGGCAACTTGCTGTTCCCCGCATAATTATTCACAATATGAAAAACGGCAGAAGTTGTATTCTCACTTTTTAAAAAACAATTCACAATGACATGAGGATGCTCAAGGCAACAACGTGTTCATTTCGCATTCCCTTTTGAAATTACAGTAAAATACCAAATTAGCGCCTACTTTTCAGTATCGTAAACATGTCATTGGCAGGTTGTAACAGCTAGCACATGATCACATTTTAGTTCGTCTAAAGAAGTAGCAGTTTTACTATGTGATATTCTTGAACGAATTTATATCTGGTCAGAGGGAACTCTTCACCACGATGGTTGCAAGTCGACCGACTTCTTATAATTATCACTTCTAAGCGACCCTCTTTGTAGGGGATTACTAAGTGTCAATAAATACAGAGGGTCCTGAAAGTGCATTTCACTCAACTCCTCCTCTTCAATAAACGCATACTGCCAACGCATTTTTCTCTGGATCGTTCACGTGCCTTCAAGTGAGTGTCACTTTTGTGCAACCACAATGTCGCGATTCCAAGTGCGAATGGCAGCAACCCGATGGATTAAACACACTGGCGTTACCCGGACACCAAGCAATTCCGGAGAGTTACTACCAACTAGCATCTAGCGTGTGTTCAGGACTTGCCTAGGTCGAGATTTAATAGGAGAACAACGAAAAAAGAACAGTCCTAGAATGACCACATCATCCTTCTGTGGACTTGTTAAACCACATGGCATGAAACCAGTGCGCTTGTAAGCCCTTGGTTGTTGGAGCTTGTCTTCTTGTGCATTACAAGAATTACAGCTGAGTAATACATGTACGCATGTAAAAGAATAACCACCACAAACGTGAAAGTGCATCACACTGAAAGTGTGAGAACAGTGAAAGGCCACTATTTAGGACAAACGGGGATTAGCAGCTGTCTCATATTACCGGTTACAGTCAACATTCTAAGCTATCTGCAGCTTTTAAAATGTCTTGCAACATATGCATCCGATACACGCTGCTTCTGTGTAACATCAACATAAAAACGGTACAGTGAAACAACTTTGGTCTAATTTCGCTTTCAACTATTGCCTCCCCTCAAATGGTTGCGTTACTTGCGACCTCTGGTAGTTTATGTGAGCGTCGGTTTTGAAAAAATGTTTGCCCGATAAAAACGACACTCAGAAATAATTCAATTTACAGTACTCCATAGGACAAAATTTCGTATGTTGAGCATCAAGGATTGCATATACCGCTTTGGCATGTAACTAGCTATAACCTCGATGAGTTGAATAAGTTGTCATTTCGCTCCGTTCATCTTCGACCTCCTGGGATAGCAGAGGGAGAAAACCTTTCACATCTGTTTCCGTCTATCACAAATTCCACCACGACACTTCT
The DNA here is from genome assembly GCA_014338405.1 of Paragonimus skrjabini miyazakii. Classification (NCBI taxonomy): domain Eukaryota; kingdom Metazoa; phylum Platyhelminthes; class Trematoda; order Plagiorchiida; family Troglotrematidae; genus Paragonimus; species Paragonimus skrjabini miyazakii. The sequence goes on from JTDE01000496.1 coordinate 18,489, forward strand.
CGTTGTTTGGATATTGACTATCGGTTAGAATTTTGCTGATGATTTTCACCAACAGTTCTTGGTTATCAAATGACCGCCTTGGAATCCTGAGTGCCTAGGCCTAATAAACATTAAAAGTGATATATACATTCCTAGCATATTAATATCGACTACGCATACATCAGTATTTAATGTGGGATCATACCATCATATAGATTCTAACGTGATGTGTCATCTCGAGGATTGTTTGAAGCAGCTCATGAAACAAATGCACTATTGTACACATTATCTGTTGTAATCTTAGATAAATTGAGTGTCACCCGTTGAATCTGTTGTTCGAACAGCCACGAGGTTGCGTCGCCATCAAATGATTACATTATATGCACCGACGACCGATAAAGATAATCTGGTACGAAGTGAGGCCAATACAATTATCCAGATTTCATCAAGACGTTTCATGAGACAAACCTGAAAACCAAGTAGTGACTGTTAACCAATGGCAATCAGAGCCACTATTCGACCACACACAAAGATTTATCAGACCCAGACCGAACATTGACTGGATGCTACATCATACGAGCAAGATCACAGTTTGTGCGGTTATAATGGTTCGAATGGTTCAATTCCCGGCGGTGCCGATGATATGCACTAGTGATGAGCTCTAATGAGAGCGAAACTCGAGTCTAGTGCTTCTTTTCGAAAGGGGCCGACTGGAAAGTCTATGGGGATGCGACAGCTGCGATCAATTTTGGGTGATTGTCGGGGAAGAACCCAATTCCCCGAAAATACCGTTTTATTTGATTTTGCAGTGGCCTAACTCACTACCGATTGTAGTGACCTTCATAGTCGGCGCGGTCATGTGCCACGTCCCTCATCACGTGCGTTCTCAACCTTTGTGCAAAATCCTGGCGTCCGGTCCACACGCACGTACTTTACTTGGGACATCAGTGTACTGTCTGGATCTTTGTCTGGTCCACTTCTGTCCTTGTTTTCTGATTGATCACAAACCCTTTAAATATTGTCTAGTTTGTGACCGTGTTGTCTTCGGATTGAGTGACATAAAGTAGCTGTGTCCGGAGGCCAGTCGTCCTTGCTCAATACAACATATTGGCGAACTGGTCTGGTGATTTTCAATTATGGTTGAAGAATCCGTTGATTTGTAACGTCTTCTCGCGCAGCATCTGAAGCTTATCGAGGTGCTTACTAATCGGTTATCTACACAAAACTTGGCCCCACCGGTGTCGGCCGATGGGAAGCAATCAATTGACGCTGTCGCAAGCGGTATCACCGAGTTTCATTACGATGCCCAGGCTAGCGTGACGTTTGATACCTGGTTCGGACGGTACGAGGACCTGTTCAATGTCGATTTCAGTACACAGGACGAACCGTGGAAGGTCCGTCTCCTCTTACGCAAACTCGGTACCGTTGAGCACGAGAAGTATGTCAACTTTATCCTTCCAACGAACCCACGCGACAACTCCTTCGAGGAAAGGGTCGAGACCTCGCGGTCCATCTTCGGTGATCAGTCTTCCTTGTTCAACATAAGGTACTAATGTCTGAAACTGGTCAAGTCAGACGACGACGACTACGTCACTTATGCCGGTGTGGTCAGTCGCGAGTGCCAGCGTTTCAAGCTCGGTTCGCTTACCGAGGATCAATTCAAGTGTCTGGTGTTCGTCTGCGGTCTTCACTGTCGGAAAGACGCAGACATCCGTACTCGCTTGCTGAACAAGGTCGAGCAAGATCTCACGACGACGCTTCAGATGCTTACCACGGAATGCCATCGCCTAATCAACCTCAAACACGACGCTGCAATGGTCCAACGCGGCACTGATGCCGTACATGCAGTACATTCTGGTTCATTCACACACGGTTCGGGCAGTGGTACGCGAACACAGAATCTCTCACGGCATCCCGGCCCTGGTTCACTTCCCACAGGATTTGGCTCGCATCATCTGCGCTCATACGCCAAAAGGTCACCTCCATCTCCATGCAGGCATTGCGGCGCCTGGCATTTTCATCGTGACTGTCCTTTCACATGGCACCGTTGCTCTCGGTGTGGTCAACTGGGACACAAGGACGAATTTTGTCAATCCCAGCACATTGACAGTGGTTCCTCTACCTCCAAGTCGCGGAACAACCCCAAGTTCAAATCGGGGCCCAAATCCAAACCGGTTAGCAAATCCCTGAGCCTGCTGACCACTTTCCAAGTCAACGTTCCCGGTCGACGGAAGTTCGTTTCGGTCTTGATAAATGGCTACCCAGTTCGATTGCAGTTGGACACTGCGTCGGATATTACAGTCATTTCAGAGAGTCTCTGGAGAACACTTGGTCGACCGCCAATTCGACGGACGTCTCAATCCGCCACCAGCGCTTGTGGTGGCCTTTTGCAATTGACTGGCCAATTGCAGTGTTGCGTCTCATTCCGAGGCACAACTATTAACAGCTTCTGCTACGTCTCTGGCTCGAATCTCAATTTACTCGGGCTCGACTGGATAGAACAACTTGGCCTGCTCGATTTTCCAGTTTGAGCGATATGCAACCAAGTGCGGTCCCCTGTCGCACCACGCAATGCGACGACCGAGATCGTCCAACGGTTCGCGCCAATGTTTCAGGAAGGTCTGGGACGCTGCTCTCAGAATCAAGCAATCCTGCATCCATCTACAGGAGCTCAACCCGTCTTTCGTCCGAAAAGACCGATACCGTACGCAGCTTTGGAACTCGTGAACCAAGAGCCCAAACGTCTTGAGGAACAGGGCGTCGTCATTCCTGAGATCGTACCGCTGACTTCAACAACGGCGACCGCTACTTCCAACACTCTTCGACGACCGTGCAGTCAGCCTAGCCTCACCAAAACCATTGTGTCTGACAATGGCACCCAATCCGTGCCCGGTCAGTTTGGTGAATTCTGTAGGCGCAACGTCACCAAACACGTTCGGTCGCCTACAAAGCATCCGCAGTCCAACGAACAAGCAAAACGCTTCGTCGACATACACAAACGTGCCCTTCTCAAATTGCGTAGTGAGGGAGCGTCTGAAGAAAGCTTACGACAACTTCCATTCGTCTAGTGCAGAGCTCCTAACAAGTTGCTGAACGGTAAACCATCTCTTGCCCAAGCCCTTATGAATCATAAACTGCGAACCACGCTGACCTCCTTGATCCCGTCGAAGCAATCAGTACAGAGACAATTTTCTTCAGACGAACACGCCTCGTTATCAGTTCAATCGCCTGTCTACACCCGCGATTATCGATCCTATCACAACCAGTGGGCAGAAGGTGTGATAACGAGACGCTGGGGCAAGGTGCTTTATGAGATTTCCGTTGCATGGGACACTTGGGTCCGCCATCGGCCACGACATGGGGTCAATGAAGAAATCCGTGACAACCAGGGGACTATACCGTTTTACCGTTTGAAATTCCCGAAGCGTCAACCTTACCCCTGTCGACTGGCAAGACAAGCTGTCCTCCCAGTAGTCGGAACCATCGACTACACCGATCACCGACTCTCATTCAGGTTGACCCGAAGAGGACGACCTACTACCAATCTTCGTAAGGGAGGTGTCGGGGAAGAACCCAATTCCCCGAAAATACCGTTTTATTTGATTTTGCAGTGGCCTAACTCACTACCGATTGTAGTGACCTTCATAGTCGGCGCGGTCATGTGCCACGTCCCTCATCACGTGCGTCCTCAACCTTTGTGCAAAA
>JTDE01000496.1:22331-35425 GCA_014338405.1 Paragonimus skrjabini miyazakii
CCGTTAGCCTCAGGTGGTCAGGTTGGCCGGGGAGATCCGTATTAATCTTGCATACGTTGTAGTCCGTTGTTCAGACACGTTGAACATCGTTTCGTTATCTACCGTCTCAATAACTGTTATTCCGTTGTCTGTGTACGCGCTCGTATGCCGTATTCCAAATTACAACAGTGATGTTCAACTTGAAATTAACCAACTCCCCGACTACTCATCAGTAATCTATAATGGATGTAGCCACGGAAGTTGTAGGGAAAAAACTTTATGAGAGCACAAATGAGGGTCGAGTAGTCTGACAGCAATCGATTCGCTAGCCTCCAGAATTTGTTGACCGACTATTTTTGGATTGTCGTAAATCAGTTACTAGTGCCACTGTTGCACGTTTAGCTGACACCAACCATCGCATTGGCATGAGCAAAGCATTCTGGGTTGTTTACAGAGTTGCCAACACTCAACCAAAAACAGTCCGTCAGCGCATTCTGGCGACCGCCGAATCGATTACTGTTAGACTACGCAATCCCAACCTGTGCTTTCAGTCCTTGCAACTTCCGTGGCCAGAAATGAATCACATCCAATCTAACCACACACAAACACTCAACCCTGACCGTGTGACGTAACATCCAGTCAACGTCCGGTCTTGGCCTAACCACTCATTGTGTGCGTGGTCTCGTGATGAGACCTATGTAATAAACATGAGAAAGAATTGTCGGAAACAATTGCTCGTTACATCGGTGCTTTTGAAATTATAGGAATTTTCCCACATCACATGTTCTTGGTTTGTGTTACCAACTCTGTAGACAATCCGGAATATTTTGCTAACGTTTATGCGATGATTGACGTTGGCTAGATATGCAACGGCGCTACTGGTTGATTCACAACAACCGGTTCCGTTCCAAGCTGGATGATGTTTCTCGATTCTTTTTGACAAACACTGGGACGTACAATCAACATATTCTACAGTATAACAGCAGTATGAAAATGAATACAGTGTGTCATCCGAACAAATCTTTGTTGTTCTGTTTGCCAGCCACTGGGTTAGATTTTGATTCTGTTCAATCAGCACAAAGCTGATGAAGTTGGTGTATCGACTTGATCATGCAACTTTACGATATACCGATCTACTCAGCGTACCGTCTCGATGTCTGGTCATTCCGACATCTAAGAAATGGAACTCATTTTTGGATTCTTCTTTTGAGTCGAAGCGCTGTGAAGCGTGCGCTTAATTAGAAACCTGAAGGATGGTTGTTAGCTCATCATGTGGTTGTACAATAGATATATCGTCAACATATCGGCGTTACATATGAAGACTGAATGCTCGACTGAAGTTGGGATACTACTTTGTTGATGAGCAAGTCTGCCAGTGGACAGAAGGGGGATCCAATTACTATCCTATCCAATTGTCGATACAGCTCGCCACTGAGCAAAAACAGAACACTTCGGGAGCACTGCAAAACAAATACAATTAAGTCTGATTTTTGTAGTTCGAATGCGCTTTCCGGTTGTTCTGTTTGATCACGCAAAATATTGACTGTCTCCACATGCAATACTTGGAGTCACTCCAAAAACACGTTTATCAAGGATCTTAACCGATATGTTGGCTTCAACATCAGGCTTGCGGGGGCGAATGTTTTGATCGAACCTTTGAAAGTATGCATAAAACATAGTGTATAACCGTAAATGGTACTAAGGTGCTCTCCGTAGATGTTGGATTAGTCCGAATGCGATGCCATTAAAACGTTGCACTCTCAATCAGCTCAACACTGCTCAGTCCGTTGTATCGAAAATGCACAGAAGCCTTGGCCAATAGCAAGCTAATGTAAACGGTTTAACAGTGAATGAACGTCATATTTGTGAGATACACGTGGGTAAAATACTGATCAAACGGATGAGAAAAAAACAGGTAAACCTCAAATAGAGACTTCGCGGTATGAAACCTCAGTCACAATTTCCGAAGCACTTGGAAACATACGTCCATAGTTTGTCCTAGATCGTACTTGATGATACTTTGTTTCAAATATTATCGTGAAGACCTTAGCTTTGTTGTCCACACCGTATGGATGATCAGTTAACGATTGAAGTTCAATGTGAGAATCTATTCAACCAAACTCTCCACTTGAGTCCATCATCTGAAACCAACCCCGAGCAATTTAGATTTGAATTGGTCAGTAGTTGTTACAAATATCGCTAATCGATTGCATATTATAAGAACTCGATAACCCGAAGGCATCTGGATGGCCTTAGCCTACTCACTCAATCAGACAAAAGCGCCGTGATTGTAATTCTGAACAAATCTGATTATACCAACAAGTTACGATCGATTCCTTCGGATGCTAGCAAATTCAGGAAGACAGAATAGGAGAAAGACAAAATGGAGTGTGTTGAAAATCAAATTACTAATTCGTTAAAACTACTATTGCACCAGGGCCGTATGACACAAATAAGGTTCGATCAAACGAAACCAACTGTATCCATCATCCCACGTTTATATGGACTCCCCAAGGTTCATAAAAGTGATCGTCCATTTAGACCGATACTTGATATGTGCAGTTCATCACATCCCGCAGCTGCCAAGTGAATGGCGGAATTACTGAAACCCATATGTTTCCACTTGATGGGCATACGCTTATTCCCCTAATCAGTACAGCACAGCTTGTGTTAACGTGTACATTAATAAGTTGCTCTTCCCAGTATATTCAGGATGGTTGTCTCCAAGTAACTGATGCAACTTCTGTCAACTTAACACCCTTGTAGTTCGGGCGGTAAGCTGGTAGTATTTGCAACTGTCCATAAACTGGCCGTTGTAATGTGAAATATTTTGAAAGAATCATAGTAAATACTATAATCATAAAAGATAATCTTGTCTAACACAGTGAAACACTCTTAAAAAGATAATTATTCTACGCACAGGGTTCAGTTAAATTCTTTTAAAAAATTACAGACTTTTCGGAAGCTAGATGGACGATATATAATCACCCGTGGAAAGTTGGTCAGACTCACTTACCCTGGGAAATATCACGCACCACAATCAGATTGGTAAATTCAATAGCCCGTCAAAGTCTCGGGCCTACGCCGAGTTGCAATATCATTAGATGGCAATAATATTTTTCTACACACACGTAAACAGGGTGCGTGAGATTTTTTTCATTTATGATTTGAACACAAGCGATTTATCATGAGACTGTCGAGTCCGTCCTGCGGTTTTATTAGAATTTGAAGCCTGATGTTGTCTAGACAGTCAATAACAATTCATCAAAGCCAAATGGAAGGAAGTACGAACTTTTGTCAAACGATATGATAGATCTCTTGTACAACATGTGCTGTTGGAAGTGGGAACTCAAAGATAGAAATCAGCATGGTGAATTGACTGTTCTTTAAATCCAGGTCAGTCCCTTCCCCTGATTCCGGACCGACGCTGTAGAGAGTGAGCCAGTTTTATCTTTGATACTTAAACAGAGACGGTGTTTGAACATAAAGACATAAGATTTAATCGCCCAAGAATGTTTCCTCTTTTAACGCCTGACCGTAGATGAACTATTTTGGATCAATCTATGAGGCGCTACACGTGGTGAAATCACATGTGGTATCAGCCAACATCTTTTAAAGTGAAGGAAGTATATGGTATGACATAGCGAAACAAGGTTCAGAGTGTAGTTTTCAAACAACTAGTCATCCCACAACATCCGTTGGCAACGAGGCCTCGTTGTTTTAGATTGCAGAACTACTCTATGTCTAACCTTCTGAAAAAAGTCAGCTTTTCCCGGCTTGAAGTCAGCTTTCAAAATATGGTTACAGACAACAGCATCATCTATTTGATTGACCTAACCAAACATGACTAATGACTCTAATGCTTAGTTATTTACCGCTCTCATGAGAATGTTTCCGGGAAACGGCCGTGTTAGATAGGGTAACCAGCAGAAGCCCACTTGAAGCCATGATCTGACAAGTGGCAGAGCGTACGGAAGCTCCTACCTGCTTATGAACCCGCGCCGTAGGAGCATACAAAAGTAAATCCGCTTCCTGATTCAACGTGTAAGTTGTCTGTCAAACTCGGCCGTGGGATGCTGGCAGGTGATCCGAGCTAAATCGGTGGTTATTTGAAGTGATGGTTTGTGCACGCGAGAGCCCGCTAAAATCGATCGACTCAACTTAACTGACGTAACCGGTGGTTCGTGAAGCTTAGCATCCTGGTGTTACAGAAAATAAAAACATCTGCCCTCTACCTCTAAATGGCATTACCAGGCTGCTTATGACGCCAAAACGTACTCTGCCTAGTCGCACACGCACATTTCTGGCAGAGCAGGAAAATAGTCACTGAGGTCGTCTACATCTCGCGGATGCACCTACATATGACAGTTGGTGTGCGCATTTCGGTTGGTTGGCGCAGTGAGCTCAGTGCATGCGAGCAAGTGTCCTTGGTCAGCGTTGCTGTGCTCTTTCCAAGACTGATCTAGCACAAACAATATTTACTCATAATGAGATGAAACCGCGCCGTTTTATGCACTTCTACCGAAAAAAAACAATTTCGGTGATTATGTAATGAGATCTAAAATGGCAACTTTACACGTATCTTTGCAGGCAGATATCTTCTCGACCAATAAGACAAATAACTGATGAACAAATGACAGTCAAAAGCCACGCTTGCTCGGTAGGATCAGAGAATCGCAAGCAAGACTAAATGTGTGCGACTTTTGGAGCACGGAGTTGCTGCGATTTCGGAAGACACTAAAAGAATTTATGGGTTAAACAGCAAAACTTTGGCCAAAAGTATAATGGAGTTGAACGTTCTCACAAGGAATCTTCTATTGCAGCAGACCCTTTTCATAACAAAGACCATATTCCTCTCGTAGATAAAAACTCCTAATGGTTTTGTTAGTATGATCGAAGAGCTACTGAAGCTGAAATGTTTGCGAACGTTTGGACAAAATAATATTTCTTATCTATTTTCAAAAGAACGTGTGTGTGTGTTAGCTGCTGCAGTAGCACTTAAGAACCCTAACGGTAAATAGAAAAATATCATTACCATGCTCATATGAAGAACATTTCTTAGGCACATCGCCTGTCCTGTAATTAATCTCTGGCATTGTTTCTCGACAAGTTGCCATTTGGTACCTCTTTTGAGACTGAAAATGCCCCCTATATCGAACATCTAGTTCAAATCTTGGCGCCCTTACTGGAAGACTTTGTGATAGACTTCATGGTTTTGAATGCAAGAACTGCGATGCCCAAACCTCTTTTCGATCGCGGTAGTGCATCAAGTGTACTGAAGAGGAGTCGTTTATAGTCAAATTTTTGTTTACTCAATGCATCGAAGTTCCACGTGACTGTCAAGTTATTTGATGAGTCATCTCGCAATCTGTATGATGCAATGATCAAGCTTCCAAGCAGGTCGCAAATAAAGGTAGCCTTTTGTCCGAATGAAGTCAAACATTTTGGGCGTCGTGCTTAACATGTTATTGATAAATTGATTAAGGATAACACAACTTGTTCATGACGTTGTGCTATTCTTAGTCCATTTATCAATAGCATCTTTTCTGCCAGTTCAAACAAGCCTCAAGTAACGAAGTCGGTCTTAACATTGTATGCAAGCGACCACGTCTTATGAAGCAAAAGATGCCACTCAAAATCAGAATGCAATTTACAGACTGTTTTGTGATATGCTTTCTGTTGATGTTCATCGTGGTAGTCACATAGTAATCTACACAGTCGTCAGAATGTATCACACTTTTATTTCATTACTGTCGGCTCAATGACTTAACTGTTAGTTTTACAGCCGTGTGTTCTACTCCAATTTGTAGCAGCACAAATATCTACCATTTGCATTCGTTTGAGCCGAAACGTCTGAAGTTATGTGTAGTGCAAAGGAAAACATTGTCAGTTATTCAAAATTCGACAGCAATACGAAGGACCCATACACTTATTCAGTGTTGCATTAACAGGTCAAACACTGTATCATTTTAAAATGACACTTTATTAATGAACCAAAAGATTTATAAGCGATTTTAGCTAAACCATACCTAGGGGACTAGCTACGTAGCAAATAATGTCTTTTTTGCAAAACAGATTACATATCAAAAGGATGGGCTTGATTACATGGGATTCTAAGTTTGAATGTAGACAAGGTCCGGATAATGGTCTTGTGGCACGACTTATCTACCTCAAAGAAGACTATATACAAAATAAGAGTCGACATAAACAGACAATGTGTCTTCCAAGTGGGAGCCGACTTTTGATGCGGTATTAAAGTGGATGCGTAATTATGTTGAAAATAGGCCTTGTTTAAGGCCATCCTAATTTTCTCGCACATAATTCCAGAGGCGTTGTAGGTTTTAAGAACTAATGACGTGTAGATAAACTGCCGTCTGCGATTTTCCATTCTTGTGGGTAGTTTTTTGAAATGCGCTAAAAAAATAAGCTGTTCCGGGTGACCGATTCTGACAACGGCGTTAAAGCTTAATTGCAGTTCTTACCACGTGACTTAAGACAAAGTGTAATTTCTGCCCTAATAATATAGACCTGCGACATTTTGTATATTGTTTTGTCCAAGCTAACATACAGTGCACTATGTTCTTTTGTGTCGTTCCATCCAAGCGGTGGGATACGATACCGTCCACAAATGCTATACTCTGAAATAACTCAGACTCAATAGTACTGGCTAAAATGAACCACTTCAGTGTTTCATTGAAGCACCCTAATTCAATTGTTTCACTTATAATACCGGCTGCCATTGGTTTATAAACACGTTGGCTGTGAATTTTCGCTTTAACCCTTCGCGTTAACTGTCTTGTCTCAGTCGTAGAAAGGGAATTCATTTGTACGTCCATCGTAATTTTCTAAAGTTACTGCCTTCCTGATGCCAAACTAAAATTTTCATACTGTGTCAGAGCGCCTGGACGCTTGTGATCAATCTGTATATCAGTATCTCACATCCACTACAGGTTGTCACATAATATAATGTATCGGTTTACAGGAATTCACCATTCCATGGAATTTACATATTCATATCCCAATATACAGGGCAAGGGTTATCCCGTTTCTATGCCGTTCTACGTTAGGAAAAAGCAATATGTACGCGGAAATCTCTTGTCGCAATAATGACTGTTTTTACTTGTTTGACAAAAGTTTGTGAGTTAAACCAGGTGTTTGGTATTTTTATAAATTTTTGTCTTATTTTGTGGTTATAGTAAAAAAACTACTTGAACAGGTTTGCCCCATCAGCGGGCTTGCCAGAGGTTTACTGGTAACCAGGAGACTAGTATGCCTCAATAACAAAGATAAAAACAGATTTCACTTTGTCCTTCGGTAAGCCTGTGTGAGTTCGGGTAATTGCAATCAGACACTAGTGATGCTAAACCGGTAATAGTCAAAATCTCCCGTCTCAATTCAATGTCAAGTTGAGTAGTTAATACGGATACAGTTAATCCATGGTTTCCGAATTTGAAACATATCAAGTAGACTAGTTCGTTTGGCCACACTTGGGGTCAACTGGGGGAATCAGTACTTTTTAATTAATGTCATTCCTAAATTCCATAACTGGAAACCATCGAACAAGTCATGAAAAATGTACATGGCTATTCATTTGACATCAGGAGCTTTTCAGAACACACAAAGCAATTATAAAGCACATGAAATTGAGCATTTCAACTAACTCTGTTGTTAGCAGGATACTTTGACCGTCTGTTTGGGAAATCACTGGAAGTCAGGCCAGTCCAATGATGGCGTGTCAGGGAATGACTTGTGAGTAAATTAGAAGGTTTGTTAGGTGTTGGCCATCACAGGACACTTTCAAGAATATCGAAACTTGCTGCCCAAAACTTTTGTTTTGCAGTCAATTCATACGAAATGCTATTGTTTAGTAATAAAAGTAGCCTTTAATGAAACGATCTGACAAATATCTTATGTAATCCAAGAGTGAAAACGGAAGGAGACGCTTCTCTTGTCAAACTGGCGGTCTCCAAATTGACAACGGCTATAGAAAATGTGTTTTTAAAAATGGTCAGCATTCTAAAGTGTTAACAAAAGCGAATTCATCACTTTCTAGTAAGTGAAAGCGTAGCATTGATGACTACCATATCTGATGAAAACTATCATTAATTTGAAAGTAGACAAAAAGAGCACCACAAGCATGCTAAATAGATGACAACAAATCAGGAACACAGGAACGCCTATGAAGAAAAAATAATAGGGAAAGGGAGAAACAGAACTGGGAAGGTGGTCGTGAACAGCAAGGAAGTTGGAATAGGTGAATATTTGCTTATAGTAAAAGGCATCCTGGGTTAGGGAAAATGATTTCGTTTTCATCTGAATTCGACAATGACCTTGCGACTTTAGGGTTTGTCAAACATTCATAAGGCTCATCTAACAATCAGTCTCATCGTTAATGAGATTGATTCCAGTTCGCAGGAGCTCATAGGCTATTTGACAGGACTTTGAGAAACATTAACCAAAATTTCAGGTTTTGTTACCTGCAATCAGTAAGGTTTGATATGGAAAACTAGCTCTCTCTCTATCGAGTATGATGAAATAATTGTAAACGCATTGCTGCTTGCCGACATACCGCGAACACCAACAACAGACATAGCCCAGCGTCTAGTATTATTAGACACTCTCCGGAAAAACAAAAGAATCAACCGTGGAACATTTATTAGGTATGAAAACTATGTATCTAGATATGACTTACTCTGTTTATAAATCAAAGTTATACATCTAATATCTCCTGTTTTCACACGTTTTTTTAGAGCATTTGGAGGTAAGAGTAATCACACAGCATATGAAACTACCAGTTTATGGCTACGCAGCGAGATCATGTAGATCAAATTTTGAAACTTCTCAGTCACATTAATTGAAGTACTAATATCTAATAAAAGTCAGTTGTCATATTTGAACTTTTTGGTCCATTAGGCTGGAGATAGTCCTATGACCATCGTCTTTCACATTACGACCGTTGTTCGTAACGTTGCTATGTCTTTTCATCATGAACATAGTCACCTTAGGACTGAAATATCCTTGTCCCAAGAACCCTGCAACTAAGCGCTTATGCGGATGACCATGGGGTAATACAAAAAAGAAGCAATGACTACACTAATAAACAGTGGTTTTCCCAGGTAGATTTTCAAAAGGTAATTAAGAAGGATCATTCATCTGGGTTTCAAAGACACCAACGAACTAGAGAAGAATTTTTGTTTCCTGCGAGAAGCAGCGTTGAGAATTTTTCGTAGGCTCCTGAACGAAGTGGACACCAGAGGCGTTTTGAAAATGAGCAGCGATGTGTTAAACATTTGTGTACCGTAAGGTCACCCGTTTGTTGAGTGAACTTGCAGATAAACAAGCGGAATATAATGAAACAGTTGCATACAGCAAGATAGTGTAAAGCCGAAATAACTTAGCGCCATAGAAAAATTAAGAAAGCACATATAATTCAAATGGAGTACCGGACCATTATTAGGGATTCCGCATTCACTGGTCTTGCAGGGAGCACACTACACGAAATTGGTCTAAGAATTACCAAGGTAGTTAGACGGAGGTTAAGACAACTATGCATGGTGAAATTGGTCATCGAGATTACGACGGTTAAATGCGTTGCAACCAAAGATGAGGGCGTACAGCAATCAGACACTTGACAACTGGCCTTAGCTTGATAAAAATGACGTGTATCGACAAAAGTATGGAACAACAATTTCAAAGGACGACACTGTTATCCCCATTCGCGTTTTTCCATAATCAGCTGAATAATTAATTCGTCTGACCGGTCGTATCGATTTCGTTATCGCCTTGCATCCCACGCGTTTCCGTTCTACTGCAATTAGAATTTCGAACTCAGCATTGGCCAGTATATATATATATATATGTATATATATTTGTACGGCAGTATAGCGTGTATGAGTTATACATATATATATATATATGTACCTTGCTTCATACACCACCGGATTTGTAATGGTTTCATTTAACCCAATGAATTCTCAGTGTACGAAGTGATTCACCAACACTAAACAATACTGGTTTCCTGAAGGCAGATCTGGAATTGATAATATTCATTTCTAAAAATGACAAAAACACAAATATGGGTAATCCGTTCGCAATGAAGTCCGAAATGTTTGGTTAAAAATGTTTCAAAGTAATAATCTTGTCACACGGTATGCATAGAACATAACTGAAGTCCAGTGAGAACGCCATTCAAAGAACGTCGTTTACAGCTAGCAGGTTTGATGGGACCGGGGATTTCAATATGCCGCGGAAGTCCTAATCGAGGGATCATCAAGTGGAATTAACAGGACAGTTACTGTACATCCTATCGAGATGATCGGACAACCTTATCATTACTCACAAGCGAAAGTGGTTGAGCGTTCACATATGATAACTCGGTCGTGCCTAATGTGAGGCAAATGGCACATTAGTCAACATGGCTGCCTCATGAAAGCGTGGCCTGAGTTCAAATCCAGGCCGTGGCAATGATGTGCATTACCTAGGCGCTTTAATGAGAGTGAAACTCGAGTCTAGTGCTTCTTTTCGAAAAAGGCCGACTGAAAAGACTGAGAAAATACGACGTCTGTAATCAATTGTGGGTAAAGTTCAACTTAAAATCAACCAAAACCCAGACTACTTGCCAACAAAATCAGTTTTATATATGACATTGTTCCGATAACTGAACAGCGATGACACTTTGTCGAATCAATTGATATCTGCTTTCAATTACACCGAGTCATAGCAACAGCGCCGACGGAACTGTCAGTATAATGTATATTGTAGCGTTTTGTACAGCATCTTGTACTTCATAATTTTCATTGTTTTTTGCACCTTTTACCTTCTTTAAGTTTACATGTACACTTGATGTTTGAACTGAATGAATCGATAACACACTTGTGTGCTGATTTCAGGAAGGTTAAATACTACCGGAATAAACCACCTATTTCAGCGTATCACTTGACTTATCCGTCTTCACAAGTATCTCCGCTTTGGATTCAGTATCCTTCCTGAGCAGTACGACGGAACGTATCCATTAAGTACCTTCACTCAATGTGATGGAACTCCAGACCAACGCAGCATCGCGAACTACTGTGAATCGTTTGCTTATATTTCCATCAAATTTTGGCTTTGTGGTTGTATCTAGGCTTTACATAGTGTTTAGGTTCATTGAAAAGAGTGGAGAATCCGAATTTTCACCTTTCGTGTATTGTACATGTACATATACACGCCTTATGCCATCCGCGATCTTGGCTCACAACAACTGGTGCCGTGACCATGATTGGAGGATGAAGATCCCATGGCCTCAGCCGCACGAGGATGGGGACGTCGGAAGCTTCCTGGAGGACTTCGAGGACGGGGTGGAGACGGTCGGAGTCAAGACCGACCGGGCGAAGCTGGCGGCCCTGTGGATGCTGTTCAAGGGCAGAGCAAAGGCGGTGCTGGATGCGCCGCGAAACCGGAGTGGGCCGCCGCGAAGTGGGCGCTGAACACCGGGTTCTGCAGCCCCGCCGACTGCCAGGAGGTAATATGGCAGGCTTGGACCAGGAGGTGACCCTCTTGTGTATGCCGTATCACTGCGGGCAGCGTTGTCAACAGCCCTGCCACATTTGGACCAAGATTCAGAACAACGTATGCTGACAGATCAGTTCTTGGAAGGAATGCCACCAACAGTCCGGGATCAGTTCAGGTTGGCTCTCACCGCACATCTGATGACGTTGAAACAGCTGACTGATGCGGCTCGACAATTACCGGCAGAAAACTCCCCGATAGTCAGCGAGTTGAACACCTTGTAGATGAGGAGGAAGCAGAACCGTGGAGACGTCTGCTACAAATGTGGAAGACCTGGACACTGGCGAAAGTTTCGCCCGCGCGGCGAGAAAAAGTTTCATGTAAATAAACGATTTGCTGATTGTTTTTGTCTGGGAAGTGTGATCCGATAATAGGGGCGGTTGATAATGTGGTATCTCGAAGTGTTGTTTGATTGACGCTGGGGCTGCGATTTCATTAATTGGACCGAGGCCGGGAAAGGTTGTTCAGCCATATACGATGGTCGTTCGAACAGTCGGTGGGTTTACACTCAAATTTACGGGCGTGTCGGAGTATGATATCGGAATCGATGGTCACGTAGTCAAGCAATCGTTCTTAATTTCCCCGATGCACGCCAGACTATATTGGGAGCGGATTTTCTTGAACGCGCTGAGGCTGTGATTGATTTGAAGCATGGTAAACTCGTAACAAAGTATGGAGTGGTTCCCTTATCGAGAAAACGCAAGCCTCAGCTTGGACAAATTGAAGCAAACGCACCCGGAGCAATACCAGTCTGTGACAATCGCTTGCTGAATGAAGTGATATGCAAATTCCGAAAACTGTTCACCACGGATCTAGACCCATATGGCTACTGTGACTGGACTGAACATGAAATCTTCATCATGACAGATCAATTTCGACCATTCGGGCCCAGAACTCCGGTTCACCTGCAGCCGGAAATCGAGCTACAAGCGAAAGACATGCTGAAGGAGGAAATCATTGAGGAGTCTGATAGCCCGTTCAATTCTCCTGTTTTGTTGGTGAGGAAGCCCAGTGAGAAATTTCGATTTTGTGTCGACTTCAGAAGACTCAACGAGATTACAGTCAATAAAGTCGTAGCAGTGCCAGTTATGGCAGAGATTTACGACAAGCTACAGAACGCCAGGATATTTACAGTGCGGTCTGGATATTGGCAGGTTCCAATCAAGCAATCGGACCGAGACAAAACGGCGTTCACAGTGGGAGAAAAACAATATCGCTTCGAATGTGTGCTGTTCGGAATGTCAAGCGCCCCGTTCACTTTCAAACGACTGTTGCTGAAGGTGCTGGAAGGAATGAACAATACTGTTGTCTACGGAGACGATATCGTCATCAACAGCGCGAATGAAACGGAGCATAACGGACACGTTTCAGCGGCGTTGCAGAAGATTGAACAAGCCGGCCTACGAATCAACAGTTCAAAGTGTTAATTGACGAAACGAAAGGTAATACTACTCGGTCACAAGGTCGGTCAGGGCGAGGTCCAACCGGTTCACAAGAAACTGCTTACGATCGAGGGAGCTGGGAGGAAACACTACCACTGATTCTGTTGGCCCACCGCTGTTCGCCTC
>JTDE01000496.1:45428-105014 GCA_014338405.1 Paragonimus skrjabini miyazakii
AGACTACTACATTATCATGATCATTTTCCGTCCAGTACACACTGGATACGGGATTGTGTGTGCCTAGAATCACAAATAGCGCAACGTAGGCAGTTGTTGGTGCAGTTAGTGAGTAAGAGTTCTCCAGTTTTTCTTCACTATAAGGCCAGTCCGGAAACAGATATTGTCAGACATGAGTGTGAAAATACTAGGGTGAGTGATTGCATGCTGGCATGGACGTTATCACAACATACATACGCCAACACGGGTTTGTGGTATTTCAGTCTATGTATGGACTGCTAACTCATCACGTTAAAATCGTGTCAACCCTTCTTGATAAGTACCAACGACAAGCCACATAGATTTTTCACTGGAACTAAACTATGATCTGGCTAGTATGACCGAATATCTTGGGCAATCGATACGAACATTTTCTGATGTTTCAATCAGCCCGCCAAATTGACTACTCTCCTTGTTCTCCTCAATCGTTTGAAATTAGTCACATCAGACGGCTTCGGGGTTACTGTAACTGAATGAGTCTCGGATAAGAGACACCTCTGTGTCTAAAGTTAGCACCTTCCAAGACACAGCAACTGGAACAGAGGAACACATCGAGGAACTTATCAACAACATTCAATGAAGAGTTGTTCTATTCATTCTTTACTTTCCTTTGGCAGCTCTCACTTTTTTTTCACCAGACGTTGCTACTGTATATTAAATTTCATATTGCTTCCGTTGTTTCTCTTCTTCCAGACAGCTCATTCTGCCGGAATCAACGCGTTTGTTTCAATGAATGCGTAATATCTATGTGAGCTTTTTGATTATCTTCAAGTTGAAGTAATTTCAGACACGTGGATTTGCCAGTGCAGTTAAATGAGAGACACATGCGTTATCCGCCTACTGTGTTGTTGATTTCATAGTCCCCATATGTACTGTCAGATGTGCTCAGTTCATTATCATTCACGTGGTACAGACGGAAATTTTATGGCAAACGTCGTGACCAACAAGTGGGGTAAGACAGTACTAGCCCGAATCTCGCATATTTATTGTTATGGTAAACATAGTTATATCGTAGTAGTTCTAAATGATCGGGCAGAATGAATGTCTTTCCTCTGCAAGCTGAAGTATTATCGCTTTACCTTCCATTGTAACGCCTGACAACTTCAGAAAGTTCAGCAGTGTCCTGTTGTTAAATCTGTTTTTAAATCGATAGCGCTGATGTTCATTTACCGGTTGAAGTTCGTTACATTATTTACTGAACCTTCGACATTTAGATATGCTGATGCAACCTTTGTGACAGGCGTTCGCTCAACAGCTTAATGGTTTGTGTGATTTCAAATTGGAGAGAAGTCCTAGTCGAGAGGTCATCGGTTGGGGTTGGCAGACAGCGATTATGGCTCCTATCGAAATGATTAGGCAACCTGATCATTATTCACAATGGAATGTGGTTGAGTGTTCACCTATGATAATTCGATCGTGCCTAATTTGAGTAGAATGGCACAGTGGCCAACACGGTTGCCTCATAAAAGCGTGGCCGGAGTTCTAGTCCTGGCAGTAACGTAGATATACACTACTGATTAGCTATAATGAAGGTGAAACTGGAACCTTGTGCACGTTACTCTTTTTGAAAGGGGCCGACTGGAAAGTCCATGGAAATGCGACATCTGCGATCAATTTTGAGTAATGTTCAACCTATACGAAAACCAAAATTCGCCACCACTCATCAGAGATCTTTCTCTGCCTGCGGTTTTATTGTTTTCCACTTAAAAGAGGTTGGTTTTACGTCAGCGTAGTAAAATCACTTTATCTCCCAAGTCCACTAGCGTTTGATCGTTAACTAAAATGTATCGACAAAAGTTCCAGTGATCAAAATATCGAAAATTTAGGGAATATGAAAGCGAGAAGACATTGTGGTAAACTGTGGTGAAACCCTATCCGATTCACTGCTTACCCAAACCCTGACAAAGCAGACAATCCAGCACTGGCCCAACCCACAGTCGTTATAGAGTACTACAGCAGTACTGGAAAAACTCCTTCAGTGTTACTCCATTATTCGCCAAGTCCTTTGTTTTGTACTGGATTAATTAGACTTAGGACAGATAGCTTATGAAGTTGATTGTGCCAATGTTATCAGCCACTGACAGCTCCTGACTACCTTAATGGGGATGTACAGATATAAATTAACGTTACTGAACAACACGTGCTTATTGTAACCAGTCCGCAATCATCTTATTACTTCCGTGGCAGGTTCGAATTCAAGTTCAATTTTTACGTTTAATCGAAGTCCCCAATTCCGAGCATAATACAACCATATTAGTTTACAGCTAACTGTGAAAGTTATACAGGGTGTCTTCACCCTTTGTTGGCAGCTTTCTAACCAGGGTGAGAGATATCCCAGAAAATTCGGACAAGCACGCGAGCGCCTGCAAACGGCCGCCTAATGGGGACACCCTACTGTGCTGTTCACAAGACTTCACCGCTTGCAGATAAGCGTGACAAGTTCATTGCCGGACAAGACTGCCAATTTCGGTGTTTGTTCGTGTTTCCTGTAATGGGCGTACTCGCGTCTTACAGTGGTGTACGATACAATGGGGGCTCTGTGACCAGATGTTCCCACACTGCTATTCATCCAAAGATGTTCACCGATGCCAAAGGCTGTCAAGCTAGTGAACACTGCCCACTGAAGTGATCTGTTAACAAATTGTTTCAACTTGTTTTATTCTATCTGCAGTTACGCTGATCTAAAAGCGTTCCAGTTCGGCTCAAAGTTGATAGAATTCTGCTCTGATTTTCTGTTCCACGACAAACTTGTTGGTTTACAAAGGATGGAACAAAATCCAAATGCGGGAACCAACGCACATAGCTGTTAGCTGGAATCCCTAATGAAACGATTGTTAAACTGGGGAATTTCACTTGACTTAAGTGAATTCCGTTTAAGTGACTCGAATCACGTGGTTAATTGTTGTCCATAGAATAGTTTGAAACAGGTGGTGAATGTGGAACTGGTGATCATCAGTCTATAAACCCGCCTGATGGACGGTGGAATCTGTGGGATTCACAGGCAATAAAACTGAGCGTTATAGTGGAAAAACGGGATTGGTTTGCTTGCTGTTTTGTCAAAATCAATTTAATTATTTATTTTGCTGACCGACTGAACAGCAAAAGGTAGTGAATTATAGACTGTCAATAATGATACTACTGTTGTAAGCAACTCACAGAGAAGGATCTGTAGCAGACGCTGACCTTTCTTTCAAATTATGACCGCAGCGATATTTGATATTAACGCTTGAATTAATTTTGTGTTTTGAACGGAATGTTGAGCTTTTATTGATGTAGGCATACAACTTAGAAAACGTGTGCCAAGTTAGCTGAATAACGTTTACCACTCGATGTCTGGCAGGTATAACAAAAAATATTGCGGAGGAACTTAACTGAAACAGTTCCGTTCTATATTCATCTGATAACTCCATAAAGCCCACAGGAATAAACTATCCGCAAAGGTGATCACTGAAAGAGGCTGAATTACACAAAGGTGCACTTCAGACGTAACCACTGTGGCTAAAACAACACAACGGTTGCGAAACTTCATTAAGCGAACAGTTGACGTCGCTAGCCCTCAGTTGGTCATTAGAAATCAGCTGGTAAACTCACTCTAACCATTACTGAAATTAACAATTCCAAATGTGGAATTTCTGAGCTGCTGGCATGACTTCGTAGCTCGGCTGGTAGAACGCTTTCCGCATTTAGGCATGGTGTTTCTCATCTAGATTGAACATCACTCACAATTGATCGCAGATGTTGCACTCCCATAGACTTTCTTTTGCTGGTTCAAATCCAGCCAAAATTCCAATTTCTCACAATTGGGTCTCATCTAAAATTATTCACCCTTTCTAATGCTGTTTTATTTCATCCGCCGTCCGCTGACTCGTGTTCTTTTACATTTGTCTAATCGCACATCACCTTTTCCAAAATATTTTCACAAGCAACTGCATAGTTTCCAACTACGATGAACACAAACCGGAGGAGACCCACGCGAAATGTAAGTCTATCACAAAATACACGGTCAGTCCAAAAACGATGGTAAAACATGGAAGAAACACTGATTTTAAAAGATGATCTGTCAACAATTTCAGAAGTGTTGACAAGTGACACGAAGCGGATGAGTTAAAATGTATTTTAAGAAATGGGCCCGTTCAAAGATAGTATTTAAGCCGAAACGGAAGAAGTTTAACAAATCAAATCTAGAATCTTAACGTGAAGACAAATTTCCAGCCTTTCACATGTTCCTCCTCCTGAAAAATGGAGAACATGCGTGTATGATTCATAAAACAATAATAACTGTAAAATTAACTACTACGGAAAAGTTATCGAATAGACATGATCAGTACCAATTGAGAGAAAAGTCACTCGCCAAAAAGCTCATGGGAGACTCGAAAATAGGAAAGCTATATTAGAACGGAAGTGAAGCTCAGTAAGGGAAAGCAAAAGGAAAGTTTGGCACCGAGTGTGTGCGAAATGTGGTTTCATCGAGCGCCGACGGAGGATGTAAAAATACGTTTAGATATATCCGAATAAACGAAAATCGTGTATTACATACTGGGTGCTAGCTGCCATCGCTAGTACATTGTAAAATGATGGTTAAATGTTAATTCAATGAAGTACGTCGGGTATAGCACTATAACGCGCAAAATATTTTAGGGACTGAGCAAATTCCATGAGGTCCTTAGAGAACGGTCCTTGGAAAGCACCTGGAAAACAATTGATGATGACCAATTGATGATGAAGGTAGAAAACATTTACACACAGGACTCAGTATGTGAGAGTTTTAGCAGTTGATGGAACGTCATCAACATGAAATTACTACGTTATGGTGATATTTTTAGAATTAACGACATATTTGACTGAAAGCAATTGAGGCTGATGTTAAATATGTATACCAGTGAGTGGCCGTTCACTTGGATATTTCTCATATTGACTCCTACTCACATGTTAGACTGAAATGTTAGTAATTAAATTAGGGCGTTTTAGGAAACAATCCGCTGGGCTCTAATCAACTTGATATTTGGGATAAAATTGCCCAACAAGGCTGTTGAACAAATTCGAGTTGGATGTCTGATGCCAACTATTTCATTATCTGGATGTGTGGTCATGAATGGAAATGAGTGCGGTTTAATTAGAAAATAAGAACAGTGGAGTGAATTTCACTTTGTGAAACACCAAACCCACTGTTGACTGGCGATGAGGCTGGACCGCCAGTTTTGTATAACTCGCTTCGATTTGTAAGGTAATCTTGTGAGGAGTCGACGGTTGATGCTTGAATGCCAGGCGATATTTTTGGCCACTTGACGTGACGTAAATTCCTCAATATTTTCAAACGACTAGTTATCTGAGGAACATATGTGATGGCTCTATATTTTCTGGCGAGTGATTGCACAGTAAAATGTACTAGATAAACGTGAACATCACGGATTGAGCGTGTGTTTTGAACAGAATCTGTTACGTTAATTTTAGTTTCTAGTCGAGGGAATGTTCATCTTTCATAAACGTTCAGTTTTACAGTGTATATAAGATCGAGCAAAAATCGGCTGTTGCCATTGTACAGTTCGGTAATTTATGTCACCTAGTATGCCCCAATAAGGTTGCGTTGTGTAAAACGGGTTGAACAACTCAGCTAACACTCGACATATGTGCATCCCTCCAAAAATAAATGCGGATATGATACAATGTTTGTTTGTATTACTAGAATTCTCCCTGATGAGCTCTCAGCTGGCGAGTTTTAGCAGCAAAATGTCCTTTTGAAAAACCAAGGAGCTTTTCGACATCGGTAACGAGTTTCATAGTTTACTCGACTTTGGTATCATTGTTACGAAAGCAGAGACGTCTAGGCCGCTAAGCGGGCAAATTCCATGACAGGATGCGACTGTCATACGCTGGGGAGCTGAACTCTAGCATGCAGCATAGACTGATTCGTCCTACTCGGTAGCCACAACGCTCTGTCATAAGTGGTTTCTACCCCCAACCAGTGGTCAAAGGTGAATAAGAGATGATTTCGCATGATGAGGTATCTTATCTGGGTCTTGGGCGGAGCCTAAGATATATACTCCAAATTGTCAACTGTATGATTCCTCTGATCGACCGTAAACGGATCTCATCAGATGAGAAGGGTATCAATATAACGTAATTAGTTTTTCCACCTAAATGACCAATGTAGAAAAACCTGAGGCATGGTGGGAATCTGAAATAGTACCGTGAACTTACTCTTCCTGCACTTTTGTTTAGCAGGCTGAGCGACTTTCATTGATCAGCCGAATTCCCAATAGGCCTTGTACGGTTTTCGAATATTGAATTTTTGTGGGTGCTGCCTGTCATTAGCAAACGAAACCAAGCTATCCGCATAGGCGAACTCCTCGGTTATTGTATGATCAATTAAGATGATGATTATGCAGCCGGCAGCCTGAGTAAGATTGTCCACTGCGATACTGAGCAGAAATGGCCACAAAGTGATCTGTTGCAGAATACCGCATGAGGGTTACAACATTCTACTACTCAGCTGGGTTGCAGGATACGTATAGCTGAGCCTCGTCAGAGGGGCTGAGTCATAAATTTTCATTGTGCAGCCTATGGTCATATCACGCCTTACAGAATAGAAGGTTTTAGACACTGATGCCCGTCATCTCAAAATCAGGGAGGACCTGATAATAATAAAATTGAATGCACTACAATAGGCTAAGTGCTTTAAAGGTACCACTGCACTAGACGGGGTCGAAGTTCAGAGACGAGAGGCTGATTCTTGTGAGCTAAAAGGTCGCCTGTATGCGATGAAAAATGTGTATTACTGTCGAGGATGCTCTAACTGGGCTCAACTCAAGAGGACCTTGAGCTGGTCCGGATGACTCAGGAACAAAGCGGTAAGTGAATACTTAGCGATCTAATGAGATGATGACGTGACCAAAATGTGGTTGAAGTCCTCCCTTAAATGAAGCTTATACGTGGATCTGAATTGAACGATACTGATAGGAGCCTTTCGGCAGGTGTTTGTGCTGCAATCCGAACTTTCTTGATATAACGACCTAGAGGAGGATAGGAGATAACCTTAGTAGATGAAAAGTTTGTTCGGAATTGGACAAAGCAGGAAGACAGAATTCATTGAGGCAGGCGAGCCGTATATCGAGGCCAAATATGTTCAGGCGATCCCGGTCTTTCTCTTTGTCCTCACAAGTTTTAGTAGTTGCCTGTAAATAACCCATTACTGAGGCCGATTGATAATAGTTATTAGAGCAGCAACGACGGTTTCCACCCGACTAAAAAGTGTCTAGCAAAAGTTCCAGGATTTAGATAACTTCAAAATAAACACCACTCACATTTAGTTGCAGCCTTCGCATGCAGATGAACTCTTCGATTGTCCGCTTCGAAAGGAAGCACTAGACTCGAGTTTCACATGTTAACCGCAGCGCCAGTAACCTCACAATTTGCATGAGAGAATATTCATTTTCAACCACTCAACCACAATCTTGTGCGAATAATGCTCAGCTCACAGATCACTGTGAAGGCAGAATGACTACTTAAACCACGCTCACTTGGTTTAATGAAGACAGTATCTTCAATCTAACTGGGAAATCCTGATCACGGAGTAATCGATTGATTAAAACAGAGTGATTATGTGCATTCTCCTGTCGGAATGTTCGGGCAAGCTAACCACTATTCATACGAGGTTGTGGTTGAGCGTTCAGATTTGATTATTCGTTTGTGCCTCTTGTGATGTTGCTGGTTTCATCCGCCCATACATCGACACTAATAAAAGACCTTCTTACAATATGACGCTATCAAAATACGAAAGTGATCATGTGCACAGTATGTAAAAAATTCGCATTTAAGTGCACAGTTGCCAGCTTGTCATGGGATTGGAGATTTCATCAATATATATCTTTATTCATTGAGCGTTCGTACAGTTATTTATCCGTGCAGTCGAGCAGGCCAACATTTACTACCAGTTCTGTGTCCACATAGTCGTACTAACGAGAGATGCACGTGAGGACGTTCATTTGAACGACTGTTTACATGTGACCCATTTTGACAATTTTGACTCCAACCCAAACGGATCAGCTGAACAATCAGACTCACCGACTTATTCGCTACTGCTGACTTACGAACTTTGAAAAATCAACAGACCACAGAGGAAAGAAAGGGTTGATCAAGTTTACTATCGGTTCCAAGTGCAAATGAGGGCTGTACTATTACTGAACTGTCGTTTTCTGATTTACCGATCGTTAACCAATTTATCAAAACGAAACAGTATGAAATCTGAAGATAGTGCAGGCCTGTACTTCCGAACCCTAAACGAAATGAATATGAGAAAACATACTATGAGTTGTGCTAATGTTCATTATTAGGTAATTTATTGGTTAAGCCACAACGATAACTCTTTTGGTTTTTAACTCGTTGTGGCTTAGCCAAGAAATTACTTAACAACAGTGCAAGCCTGTCTAAGACGGATCCCTCAAAATCCAATGCGCATATTTATGGAAAAGTGTGACTGTGGCCTGTGACGTTAACTATTGTTGGTCTGTGCCCCAGTGGGTCGCATTTTTCAGTACCGAGTGGGCATACTGGATCACAACTATTGTTTATGCTAATGTATTTCAGCCAACTTCACTGATACGGGACTACGGCACTTTTCACAACTCCCAATCCACTTTAAAAATTAGTCGACTGTAATCGTTTTTCGCCACCCTTTTGTTCGATTTACCTGATCTCTCACGATCAGTTATGTAAATTCTGATACAAGCTTAGCTAACCAGAATTTCGTCTTTGATGTCTCAGAGTTACAACGTAAAAAGAATGCTTGCGTACAAATTTTAACAGTCAATGCTTGTACATTTTACAGTGATACTATTAATATAGATGTGTAGATTTTGTGACTGAACTCAAGAAGCTCTGTTCACTTTGGGATTCTTTAATTTACGCAAAGAACAACGTTGCTCTACCTACGATTGCTTGAGTTAAAAAAATTCAGAGCTTTGGTAAGATTTCTGAATCATGCAGACTTCGGGATTCCTTATTAAAATGACCATGTTGACGTGGTTTGTTTTAGAACTATAGTCAGTGTTTAGCCGCAGGTGATCAGAAATTGAGTGAACTTGTAAGTGCACATTTCAATAAGCTTTTCCTCCAAAAATGAACGAAATTACTCATTAATGTTTCAAATACAATTTTTCTTGATGGTAAACGCTTTCATTGCTTTGATTCACGATATAGTTTAGTCACCAAGATTAAAGTTGGAGTGTACAGCCAATTTAAGAAACCGAATAAGTCGTTGCAAACATTTAAGGTTTTAAGGCTGTGCGGGAATTTACTTGACTGTATTGAGCTACACTAAGGTGCTCGGTTAGAATAAACAACATCTGAACATACACGAATATAATATATATATATATACATACGAATATAATTTATTACGAACTGATTGTGACGTTGCGTTCTTTCGAATTCATTTATGACATATAGTACAAAATTCTCAGCAAGCACGAAGCCGTGTAATACAAGCCATGGGTACCACACAGATAACAGTTTCATGAATTAGGGTTGAGCATTCTCGCTCAAACTCTCACGGTAGTGGCATACAAAGGTCAACCTACGAAGAACTGGGTAAATTGATAAGGATTACTTTCCAGAATGACAAAAATCTTTCCAAAGTACCAGCTGAAGGGAGAAGTTTTGAAAATACCTAAGTAACTTGCTCTGGAACAGAATACTTAATTTTGGTCTTAGGAAAGCGCTCACGCAAAGCCACATTTCAAAAAAAGACTTCAAACAGAACGTTTGAAATCCTTCAAGCAGTGCAACGATGTTTCTTATCCATTCCGAAAAAGTTAATACATGAAAACTTGGAACCCAAAGAATATTGTAACACAGATTTGTCAACACTGTTGGTTCGGTACCACCTTTGATGAATAATACACATCAATAGTCCACATTTTCTGTACAATCTCAGCAAAACTTCAATTAAC
Organism: Paragonimus skrjabini miyazakii; assembly: GCA_014338405.1. Classification (NCBI taxonomy): domain Eukaryota; kingdom Metazoa; phylum Platyhelminthes; class Trematoda; order Plagiorchiida; family Troglotrematidae; genus Paragonimus; species Paragonimus skrjabini miyazakii. Next base: position 55,415 of record JTDE01000496.1, read on the forward strand.
ATTATTTGTTAGAACCGTTGAGTCTTGTATGCCAAAAGCTTCAGCAAATACACAACAAAGCTGACGAAATATCTACTTTCTTTATCTTCCTTCCTCGAATACAGATTGTGAACAACCGGTGCATAACCGCAATAACAGGAATTCAGCATATCCCTGATTACTAGAATATAGCAAAATGATTTCTGCCAAAATGATATTGACTTTTATTTCTACACATAGGTAAGTGGTCTACACTGTTAACTTACCAAGGTCTTTGAAACACAACATCTCTGAAGTTGGAATGTAAGACAACATGGCGAACTGTGTGGCCTGAGTTAACCAAATGACCTGTGTACATGAGATGTCAGGTAATTGAAAAGGACATGGTTGCTACATTAACGCTGTGTTGTTAGTTTATGTTGTCTAACTGCGTACATTGGTCACTTACCGTGATGTTTTGTCGTACGTTATGAATACCAAACGACACTTTTAAGCCTTATTGAAAACGCAAGTAAATTAGTGAATAACGCAGGATTCAGTTCTGTTCAGAACCGCGGGAAACCATCTTACATTTAAGAAATAACGGTCACAAGTCAGTGTTAACAGTGATGACGGGCATGCGATCGCACCTTCCACCCAATGTCATCAACTGTGTGGTCACTCATGAAAGACTGCGTCAACCGTATTTATTTCTCGGTAAGAAAAATGTACTGGATTTCAGTTATTTGTGACTTACAGAGGATTTCCTTTTGAAATAACAAAAATCCCCGAACCTTCACTGCTGTCACAAACGATGCTCAGTTGGTTCAATGAAGGCAGTATCTTCAACCTAACTGGGAAGTCCTGATCACGGAGTTATCCATTGATTAGAACACAGTAATTATGTACATTCTCCTTTCGGAATGATCGGGCAAGCTTTTCACTATTCATACAAGGTTGTGGTTGAGTGTTCGGATTTGATTATTCGGTTATGCCTCTTGTGATGCTGGAGTTGTGGTTAACACGCTAGTCTTCTAAGCACGAGGGTCACAGTGCAAACTCCGATTCGGACAACAGTATGCACTACTAATGAGCTTTAATAAGAACGAAACTCAAGTCTAGTGCTTCCGTTCAAAGTGGGCTGGCCGGTAGGCTTATGTGAATGCGAAGGCTATGATCAACTGTGGGTAGTGTTCAATTTTGAAGTAACGTAAATCCCCGAACTTCCATTACTTAGTTCCTTAAAACATTCCGTTAGTTGGTCACCAATTAATCTTTCCTCCTTAATATTGCTGTTAGACTACACGTGCGTCTAGCCTATCAGAACAGGGTTTCAACTAAGTCCAGTTTGTACGCTGTCGGCTCTAACGAAGGAACCTGGTGATACACAGTATACTATACTACAGATCTCAAAATCGCCTGGGCAAAACTTGTGAAAAACCTGGGCTACCTCAACCATCTGTTCACAAAATCTGTGAAGTTACTGTTGAAATTACTAAGACTAAAACGTGGGATGAAATTAACTTCATCGCAGAAGTCAACTTACTGCCGTCTTGTCAGTTGCAGAGAATTCCTTGCCGAAGAGCACACAAAAGCTGGATATCGATCATTTGAAAAGAAATGGCCATTATCAAATCTTATCACTTTTTTTGTATGCAGTTTTCTGACAATTGCGTTGGATGTTTCAATGAACAGGTGAATTAGACCACCAAGTTTGTCGATAGTATTACAATGATGCGTTCTGTATAGTGGCGTACGTGCACACGAAATAGATGTTATGTGCAAATTACTCATCAATACCTAGTGTTTGGGGTTCTCGGACATCGGGTTTTATAAAACATGACATGGAATTCTAACTTAGTTTTGGGTGCACAAGAGGGGTTGTAATTCATGTTGCATCATGTTAAAAAGAACTTGGCAGGAATTATCAGGCGCAAGTTAAATATTTCAAAATAAACTTTGTGTTGCTTCTCAGTATTTTAGGGGTTGGTAATTTTCCCAACTCAATCTCCTGATGTGTCAGAAGATTTGGTCAATATGAGCTAAATGCAACTAACAGTTGATGACCACTCGATCCTACTCTATTATATCAAGGTGTTTAATGCAGTTTCTCAAGATTCCATCAACCCTACTTTTCAACAAAGCTTATGATAGCAAGTCTGTGAAATGTTGGACGCGGATAGTGTTGATGAAATAACACAAGATGTGGTACACTATGCATTATAATCTGTTTGAATACTTCAGTGCAAATACCAGGCGCTTCAAAACTGGCAAAAGTTTCTCGATAGTACTGTAATGCATGTATTCAGGTGGCAAGCGCGAAACGTACAACTTTCGTCTTGCAAACGTTTGTCCGATTTAATTAGCAAAGTGCATAATACAGCTATGATAACCAGCACAACCTGCTGAATGCAATGTATAGCACTGTGCAAAGTTACGCAGAAAAACAACAGGCTTCAGCAACAAAAGTAGTAAACCGCAAGGTAGTCGGGTGAAGTTTATAAGCAGTGACTGCCTCTTATCGAGGTGATAAGTCAACCCGATCGCTACTGACAGGAGAAGGTGGTAAAGTGTTCAGATTTAACAATTTGATTGTGTCTAATGTGGGGTCAATAGCTCAGTGGTAAGTGTGTTCTAATTAAAACATGACTGGAGTTCTGTTTTTGGCCGTAACAGGGAAATACATTAGTTACGAGACTCAACAAGAGCAACACTGGAGTTAATGCTCCTGCATGAAACGAGCTTTCTGTAAAGTCTATCCGAACTAAATCTTAATGATGTTCAGCTTACAATTAACGGCCAGCTCGTTTATTTTCCTGTGACTACATTCTGAAGACCATAGTAAGAAGTTAGTTGCTATCACATCCTCCATAGCATTTTTCTCTCTAAACGATTTGATAACTTCCAAGTGGGTGATGGTAGACCGACATCTGAATTTTGGTAGATACTCCATCTTTCTTATCAGTGATACTGCCTTTTTGAAATAAATCAGACAAACCATTTTGGGTCTTGGTGATGGCAAACACGGAGGGCTCTGCTTAAATTAAGTAAGCCAATGAAGGTAAAACAGGCTTTCTACGCTTTAAAAAAAAATGCTCAAACCTCTTTCTTTTACATGTCGCATATTTTTCATTTCCTACGCGCACATTTTGTGAAATAATAACTTTCTTTTAAAAAGAAACCCATAGTTAAAATTGCAAAACTGGTTTTAGTTTGAATTCTCGGAGAAATGTGTTGCAAATAATTTTCACAACATTAAACGCATTATCATTCTGTTGCTACGTCGCTCCCATTGTTCAGTTTCCATAATATACACATGCGGTAAATAAATGTTATCGAACCCTCGGTGCATGCCATTAGCGTTGAAAAGCTGGAGGAAAAAATATTCCATATTTTGGTTTAACTATATTCAGTTATCTCTTCCCGTTGGGAAGATATCTAATGATTTTGTCCATTTTTTCATCTCAAAACGAACCGGTACAAAACATGCAGAAATTTGAATAATTTCGTAATATTTTTGTAAATAAACAATATTCTGTAATAAATAATAAATTGGCAAGCAAATTTTGGGTTTTCATGTGTTGTTCATTAAACTATTCATTTTTCTCAAGAAAAATGAATTTACACTGATGTATTCCATAAACCTTTGATCAAACTGTAACCCAACTAATAAGATTGCACAGAATAGTTCCTGAACAAAATGTATCTGTTGTGTTTAACAGGAACTATAGCGCAACTGTAACGCTTGCTGCATTTGTTTATGCTGAGTCTGTCGCTGGTACAAATCTAACCCATGCCCTAGGTTTCCAAAAACGGGTCTCATCTAAACAAATTTTATCGCCAAACCAGAAAAAGTGGCCTACTTTTATCTGTTTTTCACACTTAACAAGAAGATCCAGTCGTTGGGATTTGTGCCCATTACACCGGGTATTTCAACGGAGCCTTTTAGAATAAAACTGGGATTGGTGTGCTATACCAGCTTGGACAAATAGTGCACTGGAGCCCTCCAGTCAGCTTGTTTCATTCGGTATTATCCACGGATAGAACGGGTTTCGACGGAACAACCCTCCTGCATTTTTGGCGAGCCTCTCAGATTCAGGTTTTGCTGGTGTTCTCGTGTAAACGTGAGAAGAATAAACCAAGAGTTGGCTTGTCGTAGTTCATATGAAGACATAGTATTGCTAGTCGACGGTTCAATGCATCTCAATTAAAGTACATTGGTGTTCAAAAATAACCAGTTTGCTAGTTTCAACTCAACTCCCACTGTTTCGTTCATTTGCTAGAAATGAGGAAGTGATAATATGAACCATTTTTCATGTTTTATGCCATTTTCTGAAGATGAAATCTAGTGGAAACTCACGTTTAGATACTGTTGCAAACGACCAAACTATCATGTTTCCTTGACAGAATCGGTTAAATGTGGCGACAGTGCACGAAGTGTGTTCACTACAGTTTGTGGTGGTGTTTGTGGGTTGTGTTGACAGGATGTGTGTCCTGCAAAATTGACAGAAAAATAATGCAGTTTTCATCGTGTTTCAAGTGTTCCGATTCTGAAATACATTCGGACCGAAATTTTCTGAAGTCATACTTTTCCATTTTTCACCGAAGATAATTAAACAGTTATAAAGTTTTATTGTTAACTGCAAGATAACCACAACTTTGTGATCCATAAATTTATGCTGCGCATGTATGCAACGTACTCTAACTGTATTGACTTAGTAGCATGTTGATTAAAAGATATTCATATCACCATGAATATAGTGTAAGTTTTAATTTCAAGAACAGCACCGAGCTTGCTGAAAACGATTGTATTGAATATGCTGACTCTTAATAAAAAGTGCTTACTGAATACTTCGGACAAAAATGTTGGACACCTACTTGAAAAGACAAGCCTTCAGCTGGCTTCACGCTTCGCTCACTACCAAATCGACTAGAATAAACGTTAGTGAGGAGCTGTTTACGGATCCAAATAGAAGAGGATGACGTTTTGATAAAATAAAAGTCAACGTTTCAGTCAACATTATCAGTTGTCTTCTTGATAGCAAAGGGTGTACGCCACAGCCTGAGAAAGTCAGATCTCATACTCCATTGACTGAATTTGTCGACATCATCTTTGTTTTTTGCGTTCTGTGGCTCTAGGAACTTTCTTAATCATAGAAGATTTCGCAAGAAAAAATTAATTTTCTTAGAAATGTGAACATCTGTATTTTTAGTGGAAAACGAACTAAGCACCGCAAAAACCGATAGGCATGCGATAACTATATTACGTGGGTTTACCAGTTACTTAAGATTTCTCTTAAAGTATAAATGTAAACGCGCGACATACTAGATGCATTCTTGCTGTAATACGAGTGCAACATATTTTTCTAATGTAACGTCTTCTCTGAACGACAAACTATTGTCTCTACAACAGACCTCCGCGGGTTTTTAAGCGTTATGTTTGAAGGTTACTAAAATTAATTACATAACTAACGCAGTCGGCTAAACAGCCATGAAATTAATGATACCAATTAAATTACTAACAGCCAGCTCCAGCCTTCACTTCTCTCTAACGGTCCTTCTTACCAAACTGATTATTTATAGTCATCCAAACTTACTTTTTCCCATCGATCTCCTCTAGTTACAGATCGTTGAACAACTTCTGGTGATAGCCAAAACGAGACCATTAATTTGTCAATATACATAACAAGTTGAACATCACCCACAATTGATCGCAGCTAATGAATTCACATAGACTTTTCAGTCGGCCCCTTTCGAACAGAGGAAGCACTAGACTCGAGTTTCGCTCTCATTAGAGCTCGTCAGTAGTGCATATCATCGCCACTGCCGGGACTAGAACCCCGGACACGCTGTTCATGAGGCAGTCGTGTTTACCACTGCGCCACTGACCTCACGTTAGGCATGACCGAATTATCATATGTGAACGCCCAACCACTTTCGCTTGTGAGTAATGATCAGGTTGCCCGATCGCCTCGAGAGCAGACACAGTTACTGTATGTTAACTCCAATCGATAACCCCGTGATCATTCCTCAGAAGCGAAAGTGGTTAAGCGTCCACATATGATAATTCGGTCGTGCCTAACGTGAGGTCAATGGCGCGGTGGTAAACAAGGTTGCCTCCTGAAAAGCGTAGCCGGAGTTCTAGTCCCAGCAGTTGCGAGGATATACACTACTGACAAGCTCTAATGAGAGCGAAACTCGAGTAAAGTGTTTCTGCCGTTCGAAAGCGGCCGACTGGAGAGTCTATGGGAATGCAACAGCTGTGATAAATTGTGGGTGATGCTCAAATTGAAATTAACCAAATCCCTGACTATTCATCAGTAATCAATATATATATGTTGCTGGCTGAAAAATTCACAAAATCAACTTTACATTTTCTTCTTTGTCGTCCAAACTATCAAGTAAATTTGTTTTTTCAAGTACTGTGGAAAAAAGATGAATATAATAATTGAAGAAAAAAAGGTTTTTATTCGTACGGCGGGTGAATATCTATCGACGGAATGTCCGAGTAAAAAGTAAAGCTGAAACAGAACATTGTTAACGGCTTTACAATCTCGTACTTGCAGAGAACGTTTCATTATCGGCGTGCGGATAAACTTGAGCCGACCATTCGAGAAATAACTTGACACGTTTTCTAACCTTTGGTGGGAAGTATTGTTCAGTAATTAATTACTTCAAATTTTAAAGTTAGTCAGAATGTTTCGGGAGGCATCATCACATTTGGAAATGTTTCACCGACTTCAGTAAGAGCGCAGTTTCCTTCTAAAAAATCATGGATGAAATACACAAGGAGACAGCGCGCATAACCGTGATATGCTTCCGTCATAAAAATCTAAATTTCGCCCTGAGATACGTGTCATAAAATGAACTCCTATTCACACTTTGGAATATAATCACCGCACAAAGCGACCGAATAAGCTCAGGAGGAAACACTTGGGTGATCGGTGAGAGGAGCTAGAAATCGTGTTGTAATCCACAGACTGGGGGCTGTAAACGCTAAATTTATTTTGGCGGCATGTCTTCGTGGAGAAAAGGCAGAAAAATTTCAACGGGGTACGTGGGGCAATGGAACGTAAAACAATCGGCTATTTGTATACAGCTATACCGCGATATAAAGTTCACCTATCATTAAGACACTAACAACCAACTACAGCACCACCAAATTCGAGGATTAGATGAATATCTCAGAAAAAGAACAGTTTGATCTGTCAAAGAGAAACATAATATAGGAAAAGTGGCGGCCTGCAGATCGCCTGAGTTGAGTTACGTGCTAGTTAATGTTTATCCACTTGAGTGAGATAAATACTTTCCAGTTATAGACCATTTAGTATCAACGGCCATGGGAGTACTTCGCAGAAGACCTACGTAAAACTAGTTGAGGCATTCTTGTAATTTAGGCGGCTTGATCTCACACTCTCCACTTTCGTACAAATAATACGGAAGTAGTCGATATAGAGGAGTGAAGGCATCGACGGCACTCATTTTAAAATTTGCCATTAGGTCCACTACTAAATGCTAGGTATTTAAATACTCTCCTGTAACATTTACAGTAAATGAGATATGTAAGATGTGGATGACCTTTCCCTGGTCATTGTTCGACTGTGTGCTGGTTTTCAGAAATTATCGAAATATTTATTCTTTCGCTTAATCAATCAATTGATATGCAGATGAGGTTATACAACAGTAGATGCCGTGAAACATTATTACACAAGGCGTTTGCAGAGTGTTATCAGAAGATATAGTCAGCATCTGATTGAAAAACACATCTTGCACAAAAGTCAGTTAGCTGATAATGAACCAATCCATAAGACAGTGGGGCTGACAGTACTCAGAAGGCATTATCTTAGTTCTTTTTTCTGAGATAGACAAGCAATCGATGTTGCTCTTGTTCAGCTTCTGTGTCACCCGCTGTCGTATTAACAATCCGAAGGGTGAGAGAGGTAAATAATGTGTGACCAGGGCGGACATTGTAAAGTGTTCTTTGTGTTTAATCGATGAGAATGAACAAAATGTCAACTGCTCGTTAAATTTGTTTTTCAGCCATGTTCGATTGTTGACTTCATGTAGCGTGGCTGTTCCATACGCTGGAAATGACCAAATGTTGAACGAGTATTTGACAGCGGTGTGTGACATTTGGCTTATTCTGAGTTCACAGAAGCTGGATTTAACTTCTGTATTTGAGAATAAATAACTTGCCTTTGCTCGGTTTGATTTTTAACTGATTATATTAAACGACAAGCTGAATTTTTTACAAGCATTACACAAGTAGAAGGTAGTACACAGTAATGTATTAAAGAAATCACATTAATGTAAAATTCAGTTCAGTATAATTTACGCTGCATAATCATCCCTGTATGTTTAACTATCCTCCATAAAACAAATTCTGATACACGTAGATTGTGAGTATAAGATGTACTGAATTATTTCAAAATCGTTTTTTACGTTCAACCATAGAATTATTTTATAGCAACAGTTAAGGGGCCAAGATTTCGGAAAATGGATTTTGGCTGTTTTAGATAAGTTTCCACAAAAGTGCCTCTTCTCCGTTCTCAACCATTATGTACGGTACTAGGCCATTGTCGCACTCACACATATTCTTCATATACTTAAACCACTGTTCTAGAAGTAGATGTTACTAGAAGTCAATTTTCCTTAGAAATCTATGGTTTTACAACAAATAGGCAGTTGTTAGCGAACTTGAGAAATGCTCGGTAGCAAAACTCAAAGAAAGCCAGTCACCCATTTCCTCAATAATTTTGCTCTAAATTTCTATTCGTCGGTGTAATATGCATCAGAACTATTTTAAGCAAATCGGTTGGAAATATATTATTTTGTAACCCTATAACAACGTTGCGTAAAAAGACGAGTTCCACATCATACTTTTGATTGCTCGGATATCACTAGACCACTTTCCAAAACAGTCTGTCAGTGATTTTCACGTGGAAACTTTTTAACGATTAGACCGTTAAGTATCTCAAAGCTGCGTGTTTTTATGTCTTTTCTTCAGTAGGAATTGCCTTAAATGCAACATGTATTATAATCTTTTTCTTGGATGATGGCAGTGAAATACATCCAAATGACTGCGACTGCTCAAAATTGTTAGTTATGAGGGTTGCAGTGTAACATACAACGCAAGGATCGTGTCTAGTGAGCTACGATATTGCTGCGGCCAGATTTACTTAATTTTCAATAAGGAAGGTTTTATGTATTACGAACATTGTTATTAGTCTGAAAACTAGATGTCCAGTAGGATATTGGTAGAAAGATTGGGTGTAAAAAGTGCAAAATTGAAAGGGTAACAAGGAATTTTTATTGCGAACTTCACAAAAAACCACTCGCTTTTCAGTCAAACTTGCGGTGTGCATCTATCCCAATATTTCATGTCACGTGTTAGAACGATAAGGAAGAACATAAGTACCGAAAAGATAATCGTCAATCTTGACGAAGATCAATCAAATGGAAAGACTTTTAGGAATAGGCTATATCATCAGTCTTTCGATTTTGATTTATCAGACTGATAAACGGTATTCCTTGATGAAGTGAGAACAGTAACAAAACAAAATTGAACATCAATCTCGAATGTTTGAAATCAGAAACAAAGACGAAAAAAGGAATGTTACTGACGGTTTTTCCAAAACTCAAAGCGGAACTCCCATTGTTGATGAGTATGTAATATACAATCCGCGAGAATACGACGTATATTATACAGATGGGCTTCAAAAAATTGAACGATTTTGTTCGCATACGCCACATGTCAGAAAACAGGTTCAACCTTGACTTGTTTGGTCCAAAATGCTGTTAAGGAAAATTCATTAGACTTTATTATTTCATCGTGCAACCGCTATGTTAGCTATTTAAAAATATAACGGTGCAAAGCAAGGTTCAAGCAGTAAGCAACTGGGTAGTTTTCCTTGGGAGTTTTTGTCAAAAGTCACATGAAACTACCAATGCTCTAAAATAACTGCTGCCTTACAGAAAATTCAGGAGACGTGGCTGTTGAGTAAATATTATTTAGATGACGTTTTCTGCACCAGTTACAACATAAACTGTCCCTTAGGTTTCATTCTGTAGATTAGTTAAAAATTCGCCCATACGGTTTTCCAGAGCCTTGTTGGATCCTGTATGGATCAAAGATCACACTAGTTGCTAAAGAACTTTTATAGTCGTAGCATTATATATAAAAGTTAATCCCGTAGCTCAGTGACACTGGGATAGCCATAAGTCATTCAATTTGCTTCTCAATGTGTTATGCTCTACAATGTTCACTTATTCAACCCATTGAAAAACAAACAGTGTTTCTACCCTGAGGATATACCTTGAAATACTGTCTCAAAGGTCCTTGTTAAACATACTTCCCAATCTTTACAGGTTAGTGAAATTCCCCTGATTCAATAAACCAAGCCCAATAATCTCAAGGGAAATCATTCGGACGGGTCATTTAATTCGGTGGATTTGATAACTTTATTTTTGATGTAGTTGAGCTGGAAACAGACAGCTCGATAGGATCGTCAGATGTGCACTCAATTACCTACCGCTAAAACTGAGAAGTTTTCATTCAAAGATGAAGAAATCAACGCATAAAGAGAAAACTAACAATTACATATTTCGCGCAAATTCTGATAGTTTTATGCTGGTGAGTGATGAAATCTAACTCAGCGGTTGTCACTTCGTGACAGACCTTTTTAGTTTAGATAGAATAACTAACGAGAGTGGATTATTGCAAATAGTTGGTATAATAGTTCCGCTGACTAAATTTGGAAGTTGACTTATTTCAGAATTAGAAGGTTTATAAAAGTTACTAGTAAAAATTGAAGTTATCCGGTTACTGGGTGGTATTAAATGTACTTATATTCATAAAATCACTGTAAGGTGATTGTAGTAGGTACATACTTCAATACAGAATGTGAAGTCTGAGACGCATGGTTCACTCGCTGTATGCAAGTCCTTCTATGTCTGCGATAGATGACACAATAATACAACACTTCTGCCTAAAAAGATGAGGCCAAATGATGTAGGCCTCATCTGATATCATTTTCCTTGCAAAGGAAGGATAACCCAGAGCACGTATTGACGATAAGCAAAACACCAACAATAATCGATTTTTAACTATTCAGAAAACGTTTGGTAATGCAGTTTATACAGCACAACCCAACTGTCCCGTGTATTGTGCAGGTCCAGGTTGCTGTTGGTAGCAAGTCTACGCAGTTTATTCTGTACCGCGTTGTCTCTGGTAGCATCACAGGCTGATTTTTGTGAACATCCTCAACTGGCAAAATAGATGACAATGAGATGGACAAACTTAAATCAGGATTTCGGGTATCCATAAAATACACGTGGGCCGAAAAGACAGGGATTATGTTTTGCCTGCAATCCATAAGTGAGCTTGGATTTGAAAAGTAGACGAGCGACAGAATTGATACTTATTCTAAGGAATCCAGTAAGATAATCTCACCAGCTACATTGGACCACAATGGCTTTCTGTATAGCCGTTAAGTCACCCCTCAAGTGAACATGAAATAATAGATCTCTTGGCATAACGCTGCCGTGTTGAGGGCTGTAATCTATCTTAGAGAGAAGTTTGAAACAAATATGGCTCATGACCTTATATTTGGTTGGCTCTGGGGTCCAAAATTTCTAAAGAAGCTCTTCAGCACCCAGTAATTAACTCGCCGTGACAGAGACTGGTTATATGATTAGTTAAACTCATGTAACCGGTCCGTATTTTTTAACTGGTTGCAGTATTGTGGATAGGTTGGATATAGCCAGCTAAAGTGACCATTTCAGTATAAAGCAGCCTATCTTGCTCGTGTGGCTAACCAGTTCAACCTTTATCTTAGAGGTTGTTTTGCAAATGAGCATGCCAAGAAGCTTGTCTTTTTGCACTAAATGGTTTATACTCACAGTTTGAATTGACGTAATGAACAAATTTCAATGTGGTTCTAAATAACCTCATCGACTTCAAACCTTGGCTTCATAAGTGGAATCAAATATCTTTGCTGCCATCAGATTTCTCTTGGGGTCTGTTACACACATTCTACTTGCTTCAACTTAATAAGCCGAAATTTCGAGCAAATAACAATCTTCAGTATTACGAAAATTTTTAGAGAGTTCTTCGAGCTAGTGGTAAGGTGTGTATACCCATATTTTAAACGCACATTTGTACTTAGGTATTCTGTATACTTTGTAGTTATATTTGATCTTTAATGAACTCCTCCACTGGTTTACACAGTCTGAAGTCGCGCGGACGTTGTGGTGAGGAAATGCATCTGATCGGGAACAACGAAAAAATGATCCAGGTGTTTAAATTGCTTAACCGAAGCATCTTATCTTAATCAGTTGCCTCTGAAGTGTCCTAACGGATGTTCAGTGTGTATCAAATCAACATAGAGGGGATAATATACGAACGTTATTGTTACATATAAATGTTCATCAGTCCGAAAGTTTAAACTCTGAATTATCAAGCGTATTCTTCAGTGACGGGCTACAAGTTAGGTAAACACTTTTGATGGGACCGTTTGACGCCTGCAAGTTCGCAGAATATTTCACCAAGTAGAAGAAACAAATTAACCTGCAAACTTACCAGTTGCGGAAGTGACTGCGAAAATACGTTACATCGAGCTTCTTTTCAGAAGTCATGTTTTGACAAACAATTTCAGGAACTTATTGGGCATTAATCATAAACACAATTCTATAACAGTACACCCTGGCTCACCCTTACAAACCCTTCTGCTTCTTATACCCACTTTCAACAAACGGTCTTCCGTGCTATCAGACCGTGCCAGCATCTGCTATGTTCCCAGTAAATGAATGGATATTCGCAAGGGTAAAACAGAAAATGTTTCTGAAGCCAGATCCAGGAAGCATACGCCGTAGTGTCTGCGAGACAGATTAACGCACTAGCTGGTGGGAGAAGCATGCAAGATGAAACGCATCGTCTTTCAAGAGACAGTTATTGATCACATGGCTCAAAACCGGTGGATATAAAGTTTATCTTTCTTGATGAATATCAACAGCTCAAAAACTTATGGTGTTGCAGGGTTTTAATGTGTCGCCGTATGCAGTAAACAATGAACGCCCAGTTACAATTTTTATTCTTGCTTGCCGTAAGTGTCACTTACAACTTTTATAGACCTGTGCGCTGTCAAAGTCATTTTGAGATCGTTCCATTTCAAATGCTTGCTAGACTGGTAACAGCTTGAGACAACAGTTTCGGTGACTGTGTTGGCGACCTAGGTTGTCTGCAGGACGACGAACACACTGCATCAGATCTGACGCGGGAACAAGACTTACTTCGCGAATACATACTTGTCTGCATCATCATAAACCGGACAGCACGGGATTATTCCAATGATGCCAGCTCATATCTTGGCATAAAGATGTGCGGTCAGTTTTGTGAAGTTAAATATGTATGAATGAAAGTCCTTTACACGTACCCGTAATCCAACTATCTTTTTACAAGCATAACAACCTGGGAGGTATTAACTTCCTGAAAGGCTCTAACCATGAGGTCATGGAATAAGCGTAATAAAACAATTTCTGTATATCGACTCCAAAGCAGTCAGGGAATCTGAACATTGATGCCACAACCCGCACAGCCCGCATGCGATAACTTACTCGTGCCTGCTGTACGGTCTGTGATGCAGTGGTCTACAAGGTTGTCTCATAAAGGCGTGTTCGGGGTTCAACTCCCGGTAACGACAAGGATGTACCCTGACGACAAGTTTTGCCAGGAACAGAGCTTGTTAAAACGTCTACGACAATGCAGCAGCTGCTAGTATTTGTATGTGTTATTGAATGCTTCGAGCTTGAAAATTACTGGCATAAGTGAATAAAGTTTGACGATCGACCAAATCGTGGTCATTCAGGTAGGAAATCTTTTTCGGAGGTAAGCTCTTTAGACAAACCTTTGATTTAGGATTTCTCTAAAATGGTATAATCTACGGATCATGAATTCAGGTAATTAATTGTGTGATGGTCGATGTGTGCATGACGTCAGCACGTTGTGTCCATTATATTTGTGTGCGTTTACGATTCTTGGGGGTCAGCCGCTCTGCCAGTGTTGCACTCAACAGGTGCCTATTTTAAAAAGTAACTTATGGTTGTCAAACAAATAAGGCATAAACGGTAGAACTCACTTCCTAGATAAATGTTTTTTGACTACAAAAGCGCTAAAAAGGGGATAATTGGCTTGAAGTCTTTGTAAAATCAGTACAACAATTTTAAGGAAGGAAGGGGAACCCGAGAGACATACTGCTCTAAACCTCGAATAAGCAATCACATAAGACGGTAAGATTCTGGTCCTGAGTGCTCACAAGAAGGATAGTACAGGATGACATGAAGCGGCCAAGTCTAGTGCGAGCTAAAGTATTCAGCCAACGGCGCTGAACGTCTCAATATATTGTCAAAATCCACACACGTGGTTTTCGCAAGTATGCCGCATGAGTTCAAACTTTTTGGAATAAGTTTAAAAAAGCAACTGAAACCGATGCTCGTGAATTTGACCAATTTTATTACTAAAACCCGTTGACATTTCAAACTTCAAGCACTGGGTAAACATGCAGATTACTGGTTGTCGTTTATGGGGCAACACGAACCAATTTGAAATGACAGTATTTTTTGTAGGTGAAATATCTGACAGTTAAAAGTTGAGATATACATTGTTAAAAGGGTGTTGATGAAAAGCAAGATAATTAGGTTGAAGTTGTAAGCCGTTTGACGCGTATTTTCCTTATAAGCAGTTTCACAAGTTAGTTACAAAACGGCGTCCCAACTTATTACCAGATCTGGAAGGAATTCAGCGAAAACGAGCAGAAGGTTAAAACGTGGAGTATAAAAGTATTTTAAGATAAATTACTCTTATAGAAGATTGAACACACAATTTGTCAACGTGTCTTTCTTTTTTTAACAAGCATTATAAGCTCTCAGCAATTTGTAAAAACTTCCTAATATATACATATTTTGGGCTGACACCACTTCCGATATTTTCCTTCAAAGAATCCTGTTCAGAGTCACCAGTGTACAAGTGAATACTGATAACGCACCCCCGGACATTCGTAAGTTGTACACTGTTAGAATATATACAGATCTAAATAAATGCTGATTGAGCAAAATCTTGGTCCTTGTTTTAAGGGAAAATTTTGATTGATGCCACAAAGTATACGAGTTTTACAACAATTTGAGTGAAGTTGGCCCAAATGAGAAATCAAGGGAATCACCACCACGGAAAAGCCAGAAACGCTTGCATTCAGCCGCTGAACTTTTCATGCTATCTTCAACTCGACAAGTGAGCACTACAAATGCGAAACAGGCCGCAACAATTTATTCTCCGCTAGTTTATTCGTTACTTGTAGTGATAATGACAATTGCACACGTGATACAATCCAAAGTTCTCATCAAACTGTGTTTGTACACTTGTAAAAAGGGTTTATCAGACTGCTGATTCAGCCGAGTTGACAAATATAACAGTCAGCAGAAAACTCAAATTGATCGATCTTTCAACACCTGTCGTCAGTAGGACACCAGATATGTTCATGTCCATCGGATTTTTATGTAAAGCTGACCAAATTTATCCACGTCTCGCAAGGTCATGTTGACCAAGCGATACTGGTCGAGTGCGTGCCCTCAAGATTAGTTTACGCAGGCCGTTTGGTTATTTTGGAACGAACATTTCTTTGTTCCTAAACTGGTCCACTTGACTGTTATCAGCTAAGGATAGTTAAACAGTTTTTAGCTCGCGGTTGATGGGATGAAGAAAACATTCAAAACTTCACAGTTTGGGTATTTTCGCTACGCTGGTCAAATAGCTATATAAGATCCAATGTTAATTCCCTGAGCAAGCAGCTGGTGACTCAGTGTGCACGTCCACCTGTTATACACTGACATAATCAAGAATGACAAGTCCTCTTCGCTGACAAAACGCAGCGTCATTTGCAGACTAAGGCTGGTGAAGATATATCCAACTGAGCGAAGCGCGAAGGTACGCTACTTTTCTTCAAAATTTCATTCGCTGATTTCATCACTCTAAGCGACATGTGGCCATAATGAGCCATCACATAACAGTGTCCCTCAAATCACACTCAATCAGACGGTGTTATTGTGTTCAAGATCAATCACACAACAACCCATCTGTGCCTGCAACTGACTGGCCTCGAAAACAGCAGGTCAAAAACATACTAAAAGGAAACTGTTCACTGCCATTTATTCGCAATGGTTTGAGACGACTGGTGATTAATTCAGGCTAGTGCTATGATCTTGATCTGTTTTGAGGAATTCAACTGCCTCCCACACTTTTAATGTTCTGAATAAACAGGTTACGAACTAACTCGTGAAGCATACGGCTACTGACTGCGAGTGCTGCGAATACACCAGAATACGTGAAGTAGAACTAACGCCGTGTGAGTCAAAGATCACGTTGTTAGCTTCCGAAATTTTGGAACAACACCACGTTGAATAAATACAGTGAATTAGGAAAATCGCAGATTTTTGTAAAAAAAAACGTTACCAGTGGTATAGAGTTTTTAGATGTGATAGTAGAATATCAATAGTTTTAGACAAACATCTGAAGTGAGGACTATATATTTGATTTTCTTCAACGAGGAAGCATGCAAAACGAACTGAGAACACTGTGGCTAATGAGGAGAAAACAAACAATAAACAAAAAGCCCGATTAAATCTAGAATTCTTTTTTAAAACTGAGAAAAGTTTGTTGATCTAGGACTAAAATTTGCTTTTATAAACTGATAACACTGAAATATGCTCAACAGAAAAATATAACATGAATATATACCTCCCAGCTGATTAATGGTGTTTTTAGCAAGGTTCGGCTTGTCTGTACCCATCAGCTACAGCTTTATAAATTGTAATTGATGGATTCTACCTCACTGATTAAGTGTGATTTTGAGCCATGCTTACTGTGCATAAAACCAATGCTTTTTAAGATGGGTTGTTACGGTTAATGCTCCAGCTATTAGAGAGAAACTATCTTTCCTAATATTGGAAAAATAAATGAGCAATTTACTATGTTATTATTAATATTTTGCAAAAAACGTTACTTCAGAAGGGTTGATTGATTTCTGCGCCTCAAGGACAATTAAGTCAAACAACGAAACATTCACTCCACGATATCCAATTGGCCACTAAATCCTAATGTGTTTAAACGGGGGCCAGTGAATAAGTAGGACCCATCTCGAAAGATGACATATTTACTATATCATTCTAGATGTTGCTTTCGATTTAATTTGCTTAGCCAGTGATCGCTAATGTACTGTAAGTTCACCTTACTGTCTGACAGATGACTATGGCTGATCATACTGTTTTTACGACAAGGGATATGAAAAGATGGACGAGTGGACGCCGTCAGATTATCGCCCTACTTATCAACTGTATCGGTTTACTGATTGTAACAGGTTCAGTACTGCTACCGAACGATTGCATTTTCTTAAATCTGAATTGATTTTCTAGCCAGTTCCTTCGGAAAAGACGTACTAGAAATAATTTTCAACATTGTTAGAGCTCGCCCTTGGTGTACATACCTAGCCCGGTCGTGGTCCGAGATGCGACTATGTATTCACTAGGCGATCATGGTGACTGCTATTCTGTTATTCTTAGGCATGACCGTAATGTTGCATGTAAACGCCAACTTCCAGGTTCTGCTTGCTAGCCGGCCAATCACAGTTGCAGAATATGCGGAGGAAGCCCCTCTAGTCGAAGTTTGGAGTGACTCACTTTTCCTGAGTCGCCCGTTACAATTTACTGATTACGTTCTCCGCACGGAATTCAACACTGTTACACTTTCAGTGAGACTGCTTTGTATGTTCCCGGTTGATTTGTAGGCTCTACTGTGACGTTTACAACCAGATAGCATAGGTTTCAGAGTTGAAGTTTCACAGCAGTCCACTAGATTTGAACGAGGGAAATTAATTGGTCAATCAACAAATATTAGTGATGCTGTGATGAAATCTACAGATAACTCTTCGTTATGCAACTGCTGGTCTAAGGCACGCACGCTCGATTTACACTGTCGCGTGATTCCAGTGCGATTGACCCGAATATGGAACAAGCGTGTGAATAAATCGACCGGTTACCCCCTCATTCTAACTAGACGCTCGGGACTTCACAGCTGGTATCATCCTCACACGGCGTGGTTGCATGTAGGTTCACGTGTTAGAATAAATGCCAGGTGGTAGTTACTGAAGGGACAACCAAAACCAATATGACCAAAATCTTCGAAATTTTGCACAAGAAGTAGATAATCCGCGTGATCTTGGACAATTTTGGTCAACAGTGAAACCATTACAAACATAAACTACCTATTGTTCATCTACATTTTCTTTGTATATTGCAATTAGTTAGTGATATTTGGAAGAATAAATCGTGCTTCTGTTACATTCAACTTGCAAATTACGAAGACCAGCAGTAAGTAGTAAGCACTGAGTTTTATGAGCAACATGTTTTGGTCATTTACAGCGGCTGATTGAGTTTGCGTAAAATTAGAAGGTCACGAGTGCAAAACAAGTTACATTGGATATATTATGGCTAACGGATGAGCGTTCGTGGTAGGTGTGTGTACTAGTAAGAAACAGTCCAACCTGTGATGGAACCTGTGGCTTTCGGTCTTAAGTGGTTCCAGTGGTCTCAATAATTCTTCAAATGCTAGCAAACGGACATGGATGATAATGTACAATGGAGATGATTTATTAACAAAAGCAGTTATACTTTGGCGAATATGAAGTACGTTAGTTGTATCTTACTGCAGATCATTCCGAAATTCTTACCCGGTTTGACTTGATTACCGACATTAATCACGTGGACAACATGCACACATGAAATAGGCTGTGGCAAATAACTGTAGCACCATTCCGGAAGATGGCTTATTATTAATTGCGACAGCTTCTCACAGCATAATGTAGATTGTCCGATCCAGCAAAAGGCTTTATGAACAACATAGTTTTTCTGATCTTCATATGTGACTCATGGGAATAACGTGAACGCTCTGTGTAGAAACATATTTTCAATAAATTTTGCGGGATTAGTAGTAATAATAATGCCAGTCATTCCACACCACAAAAATGCTGTTTGTTAAATGACAGAACTGACTTACTGCCCTTCAATCTGATTCTTAATCTAAAACAACAAACCTTTACCCAGGGAAATGGTATACATTTTTGTCTAAATATTGATAACGATATTTAAGTGTAGAGTTTCCATTTTTCTTACCAAAAAAAAATTTCCATCGCGCACCAAGCGTTTCTTCACCGATATGCAATCCTTCAAGTGCAGGATGTGAGAAGGCAACTTCCACCGTTTATCACGTTAATTGGTCAAAAAGCTCGACATGACGGAAACAACTTTCTTGGTCATCTCAGCAGAAAGTAATCGTATAGACAGCCCCTTATTAAATCCCAAGCAGTCACTAAGCTTTTTATACAATATTCATTCACAATCTAATAATGAATAAACGAAGGGTTTCCGGGAGGCTATCCACATAACAATCACGCGTTCATAAAGCAAAGATGGTTCCTTTTTATACTGTACTTTCTAGGCTGTACGGAACGATACTAGACGCGTGAGCTCCAAACTTCCTGTAGGTAATCAATTTACAAAAATTGGTGAGGATTCGCTTCTGATACAGAAGTGGAAGTAGATTCAAACCAACCCCAACCAATAAAATGCTTCATGCACCCAGAAAAGTGTATTTTTAGCTACACATGCACATCAGCAGATACTGGACATTTAAATAAGTATAACTAAGACATATAATTATTAGTACAACGGTGAAACCCAACGATAGGCTAAGAAGATCGACTGTAGTCATGATCCGTTGTGAAAACTATCTATCAATTCATTTTTTAGGTCAATTCAAGCAGGAGAGAGTTAGATTTGCTTAGAAGGCGAGCTAACTAAGGACTAGTCCAGGAACAATAAGACCGGGTAAGTACGAATAAAAGTTCGCCCAAGGATCCAGTGGAAGACTTGTAAACGTTTAGAGAGCTCCGAAGACAAGGGTGGAATTTTGTTGAAACTTGCTTGCATATTCTGAAGTGATGAAAAACAATAAAATCATGGAATGACCTATACATTGTCACTAAATGATGAGTCCAAGCAAGGTCAAAACCGATCATGGAGTGTCGATTTGAGGGTGAGCATCCTGGAGCGTTACAAAAACTAGCGAACGTTTCACGAGAGATGTCACTGCAACGAAGCAGACGTTTTAGAGATCTGGCGAAAGGTGCGGTTTTCTGACAACAATGTAGGGAAAAGAACTGAAAGACAACACCCAACAACAGTAGGAGATAATATAAGCATTAGTAAAACGACTAACCAAATGGTGGGGAATAGACACAGAAATTAAACATTGCACGTAAACCTCCATAAAAACATCAACAAAATGAACTGTCCATGTTAAGTTTTTATTCAAAGTAATCCCCAAATATTCAACAGGAATCTGCCAAGATAAAGGTTCAATATTTAAATAAGACATAGAGCAAGCAGTAAACAGTTTCTCATATTTGTTCATTTTTACGTACAGATTATCCACACATTCGAATGTGTCAAGAGAAAAACTGCAATAATCTGATCAACTTGGTAGCCCAAATAAACTGTCCACCAGGATGAGAAAAGAAAAATTGGTTGGGTGCTTGTTTACCAACTCCACGTCATCTGCATATTGGATTATATTGGATTTCCATTGGCAAGGATGTAATAGAAAGTGAAACCAAAAGGGGAGAGTATTGTGCCATATAGGAAATCAAAACCAGTGATGGTCGACGAACAAGCCCAATCACCAAATTAAGTGAACTAATTTCGGTTTATGAACTAATCACATGAAAGCACAACGATAATAATGAATTAATTTCATATTCGATATAGTTAGGGTCAGTTAGATTAGAGTACGTGTTTATACGGTGAGGCATAAAACGGCCGTGTGTTTTATCGTATTTTACTTGATGGTTGCCTTAGAATAGCTGAAAACAAAACAGAGCGGACAAAGTGTTGTTACCCCAGAGGCCATCGTTTCCGTTTATTACATCAACGAAGCCGTCCTACATAGTACCAAAGGTTCGTGACGTTTATGCGCTTAACATAACTATTATAAGTCGAAAGGTTTCCCAGTGAGTGCACTTTTTAGTAATTTAGCAATACCCTTGCAAGAGTTAGACGAAAAATTAAGTTTTTTGATTAATAACTCGTAAGACACAACCAAGAGACTTGAGACACAGTTAATCATGCACGATATGATACACATCATTACTTTAAAATGCGCCCAGCAGCCTTGAAACCCAAACGACTGCTAGTAGTTGACAACATCCTAAGTATCAGAAGCTATCCACAACATAATGGTTGGGATATCCATACACTTACATATGGTTCACCCTGTCTGCTATATGTACTTGTATAAATATATTCATCACAACTTTGAGATTATAAAATTAAATTCACTTGACCTGGGACTAGATAGACCGTAAACAAAATTAAGCATGGGCTGTTTGCTAGTACCAATGTGTCTGGTTGTCTGGTCCATAGGGAGCGAAAACACCGGCAAATTACCGTGTACTGAGGAGCCACTAATGCGCAAGCTAATCTTGTCCACATACCTATCCATCATAATCATGGTTATTCAGTCATTGGAACTCCAAGGTTGACAGCCATGTACGTACGTCGGCGATCAAGGAATTTACAGAAAAACCAAAAGTTACCTGAACAAACGATAAGTACTATGAAAAAAAGTTTCGAGAAATAGCTAAAATATTTGCATTTTAAACTCCTTAGTTGTCATTGGTGTGTGAGCGGAAATCTATTACTCTGTGGAAGGATGTTTTCTCTGTGGCTATCGGCATGTTACTGAACAATGTACGCACCAGAGTTGTTTTCAAAAATCCACTGCATTTTTTGAAACTGTATGCAACAGTAGTCCCACAAGTTTAAATACTCTATAAAAAATTTCTGCGCACACTGATCTAGACTTTGAAACCGGGTTTCAAAAGCTTCAGCCATTGTCAGGATGATATACTTCACGTCATTGATGTAAACACGAACGAAGCGGTGGTTCGACTTGAAAGCAACGTCTAAATAGATACATTAACCAGAGATGGTAAGAGAGGCAAAACGTGCGCGAACGATCCTCTGCTGTTATCCAATATAAACACTGTGCACTGGTGTTATCGTCTGCTCCTAGGCGGCTACCTTATTTTGCGACCGATAATGTATTCAGTGCATGGTTAGATGTCTGTGCTCCCTCGGAAAACGTTTCAGAAGACGTGTCACTTCTAAGCCTTTTTGCAAAAATGACCTAACTTAAATGATAACAAACAGAAGACAAGTGTCTTCTGAGAACAAAGGAACACCCGTCGTTTGCCTTTGGTAATTTTCTGGCCATGCCACAAATATTGTCGTGGTCCTTAAGTTGACCAAGACGTCCCTTAAGTATACACTCTTTTAACAAGAGGGACTCGTGAAATAAGAATGGACCGAGCGATGAAGTAGTGTTTGGCTCATCTTGATTCACATGGACAAACACTTTATGTCATCATGATCGAAAACGGTATGGACGACAAGTGGTTAAACTTTTGCGGTTCATTTTACACAAGCACACAGTTGCTCCGAAATGTACCCTGGTGTTGTATCAAATGAGTAATTTTGTGCCTGTATGATATTAATTTGGCTGAACATCGGGGGCAGTCATAGCAATTATCTACTTATAACCTGAATACCTGTTAGCGGTTTATTACAGGACGTTAAGGGGGTATCGATATGTGTATGCCAAAATGTATGTGCGAGCTTACGCCGTTGTTCTAATCTAGGGTATCGTGAATTTGCGGTCTTTTAGATTGTACTTGCGAGAGATCGAGAATTCGAAATTTCATGGCAAAATGTATGCGGTCGGTTGTCATTGTTCACTCTCAACGACTTTTCATTATGAACATAACTGAAATATACGAGATGTGCATCAGTTTGGTAGCTAACTACACAGTGTCAAGTTATATATTCTGTGCCCAGACGAATAAAGCAGTTACGTGCTCTCGTTGTTGATTGCAGCATAGTAAACCCGTTTACACCGAGATGAACATAAGTAAAACCGACACAGTACATCGGTCCAATCATTTTCTCAATCTGAACACAAGTTCTAAGAACAAGATTGCAAAATGCTGACGAAGACCAGCTGGTGAAGTTGATTTCAAGACGGTACCTGAATTCTGTTTTGGTATTCGTTAATTTTATGTTTACGTTCTCATGCATTAAGTCCGATGTGACCTTGAAATTTCATTTGAAGTCAAGGTGAGGCTCGTTTTTTATTACGCTAACCTCGGGCCAAATACAATAAACTAACTACGAACAGGGTGGTCATTGCTAAACTGGAGCTGCGTTCTATGAAGGCAATGTGTAGAAGACATTATTCATAGAGGCGAACGCAACGTTGACTCGTGATCGTACTGACAGACCCAGCTCGAAACATCCGACGTTTTGAGGGAAAATGGGTCAAACAACAGAGTTACTTTCCTTGATTTAAAAGTCCTGACAAATAGTCTCAACGTTACGGTCACCAGAAGCAGACGTTGAGGTGACAGGTTACTCACTTTTGAAACTCCGCAAAAGAAAAGAATGCTATGTATACAATAAAATGTATAAAGTTAGATTCTTGTTATCCACAGGCAGATCTTCGGCCGCATCATAAATATTTCTTGCAAATATGTATGAGAACAAATTCACAACTCACAAAACATGATGGTCAAGACCACGATATCGTTTGCTTTCTGCATTAACAAGCAACTTTGATGGACGTTCTTCAAATAACGCTACGCCTGTCGAACGTTTTACTTTACTGTAATCGATAATGTTACTTTTCAGTTGTAACACACGTCGCGCAGAAGAACTATCATCATTACAGTTGGTAGTAGTTTGAATCCACTTCCAACAAACGTTTTCGTGATGGTGGTAAAAAAACCGTCAACTGTTGTCACTGGACATACTAGGTAGATCATAACATCTTCCTGATGTCCAGTGCTTGTTAACAAATTCCGAGTCTCAGCAAGATAACTCCCATTTTCCGTGAAACAATTAAAGCAGAGCTTGATGCTATTCTCGTCAGAAAACCGGTGGGCCAATAGAGCGCAAAGTTTGGGCAAGGTTAGTATGGTCTATCCAGTATAAACACTTAAATGATTTTAACAGGTTAAAATAAGAGCAACGTTTGGTAGAAACTTTGCTGATCATCCGATCGTGTGCAGCAAAAATTAGAAATTTTATTTATAAGTGTGTGAGGGAATGATTACCCAGAACGTCTGGTATAATGTACTGGCGAATTGGGATCAAACCATATTGGAAGTGATATATTAGCCAAAAAGCCAATTTTTATTGTACTCACTTTCAGTTGTGGCAGTGTTATGATGTCAGTGATTTGAAGAATTGTCTCTTCATTGTTGCGCAATCCACTAAAGAGTACTTTATCGGACACGCAGATCTACGCTGTATTCAACCAGTTGAGATCAACAGGGTAGCACCAAATCCCATTTCTTATACTCCGTCTCATGTTACCAAAGAGGGAAATTACTTTCGCAAAACGCGTAGATATTTGGCTACAATGGACTTACAGATTATTATCAAAACCTGAATAAAAGGTCAGAAAGAGGTATGGCTCTGGTATCATTGCTCGAAGCTGGTGATTTTTATAAAGCAAACGGTGAGGTCGACTTCAACCTCCACTGTCAGTTTCTTATGTGTGCCCATTTCTCTTGCAATCCTTTTCAAACGTGTTTTCATTAAACCTGTTTAAGTCCGCTTTATGTGCTCAACAACTAGATATGAAATTTAGAACACCGTGGAACTAACATATAGCAGTCCGTTCACATTCTTTTTTGTACACTGCACACTCTCTGCGTCCTCATACCGCACTGCAGATGTTAAATTCAAATATTGTCACCGAATACATGGTAACCACAAGTCAGTATGATGTATATATGCATATACCTATACATACATTTATATATATACATACATATACATACATTTATGTATATATATATATGTATAACTTTTCAAACTTTTGTTAATTACTATTCAGGTTGCTGAAGTGATATAATATCTAGAAGTGAAGCATGGCTGAGGCTGTTGCAATCAATTGTTCGTGAACTTGACTCTGCCTTGGACTTAGTGACCTTTCCTAACACATCAATCGACTATCCACCCAACCCACCCCTAAACTGTTCGAAATAATAAAAAAACGTTTCATGTTATTGTAAATTTGGTACTGACGAGTCAGTACGAAATGCTTGCATCTACCAGTTTTCGTGTTCTAACGGTGTTGTTCTAACTTCTGAAGGGAACGAACTGTTTTAGATAAATATTCAGTTGACAATTAAATGAGCAGAGTGGTTTCGGTCACTCACTGTTCAATGGTTTTCTTGCAAATACACGGTCATAGGATGAAACAGACGAATAAAATCAGGAAGGATTGGTCAGCATACGGAAATTAGACGCGAAAAACTGCACGGACCTCTCTTAGGTTCTGCTGCACATTTACATACTTCCCGGCATCAGTCGTCCAGGTGACCGCTGATTTCCACTCATTCTTTGAGTGAACGGTTTTCACAGTAGCTTGTCATATCTACGTCTTGCTTGGTACCAACCCTGGATACCCTGCACATCTGGATAGATGATAACCAACATAATTGGTGGAGATTCATCCTGATAACCACCGTGTTTGGGTGCAGAGAGACATAAAGTTTCACCAGTGTTTTATCAATCTGTAGGAACATGATCAATCTCACCTATCTACCTATCAGAAAAAGAAATATTTTAGTGAACCCTTCTGAAGCAAGCTCCTTGTAGAGCAAAACGCTAACGATCTGACCAGAAAGGTCAGCTTACTACTAGTTTTCAAATAACATTTCGAACACGGGATTGCTCACACGACAGTTCATACATTCAACCTAGAGTCTTTATCTGCCTAAGCTTCATTCTGACTCACTGCATCAAACTTTTTAACTCATCAGTCCACTTTCAATACTGCAACCTCCCGCCAGTTGTTAGTAGCTGAAGGTCAGCATGCCGACTACGATGGAATTACGTTAAGTTGAGTAAGCTGCGGATGGAACAACTAGTCGTTATTCAAAGATATCTACATAATAGACCAGTTCGCAGACCATTTGTTTTGTCTACCCCTCTATACATGTAAGAGTGCAGCGAGCTGCGTGTGTACGTCGTGATTTCTTGTCAGACCTGGGCTAACCAGTCCATGCTGAGTGACTTCATCCATTTGGTGTTCAAGGGTAGATGCAGCAGTCACAAAATTACGACGAGACATCAGTTTCAGCTGATGTTCAGTGGCATATAACAACAAAAATGTAAAAACGTTTTGGAGGGATAAGTAGACGTTTTGTGAAAATCGATAACTTGATAAACTTCGTGTGTTCTTGGCTTGTTACACTGTGAATATTAAACTCAGCTAACCGTTACCAGATATACCTGCAGTTAGAACTTCGATTCACATATGGATATTACTTGGTGACAGGTATAATCTGTGTGTATGCTCTACTCGGTTATTAGCTGCATATTTTATCAATTGTTGATTGTTTGATTCGAGTAAACCTTTAGTTTCCCGCCCTTTCCTGTCCAGATCGACTAGTTTACCTCTTAAGCGTTTGATACATATAACTCAGCCTCTTATATTTTAATTTTCAATGAGCTGCTCCATCATCCATCTTCTTTGGATGGTTGTAAACCACCTGCATGGGGGTGAGGCAATCATGACGAGCGTTCCTGAGGTTTTTAGAAACAAGTTTATACATGAGACAATGTCCACAACTTACAGAACTAGCGCAATCCACAGCCTGCTACTTTCAGTGGGTTCATCATCTCCCACTACACAGTTAACCTCCTACAGTATGAATCAGCTATTCAAAGGTTTGTAATACCAAGGATTCTTCGACTGGTCAAACCAAGTGGTTTCTTTTACTGACAGGAATTTTCCGGGACATGAACTTGGAAGCTAGTAGTGGTATATGACACAACATATCACCACAGCAATATACCATTACTAACTTGTTTTTTCAATTAGTTTCTGCTAGTTTGTGGCTGGAGTCGCAGTGATGAGGCACCGCCTATCTCCAGTCTACATTACATCATATTTTGACCGACCTTTTCTGAACGTTAAGTGAATTTGAGGAACGTGACCATATAGGGGAAATATTCAATTTTTTGGTAGTGTGATGGGCAGTAATCGACTGAAACTTTTAAAGCTGATGGTTATTCCATCAGCTGTTTGTAAGGAGCTACTTTGTAGCAGCTGAAGAGCATTTTATCGTGATGTCTTCGCTGTAGCGTTAAATCTTCCATTGATTGATATATATGTGATAATTGTTGAACGGTTTTAAACGTGTACGTCCACTGACGAGGAATGCGAGTGGATTCACTTTCATGCACACTCAAAACGAAGAGAGTTACAGTTGCAACAAGACAGAGGTAAGCTCATGATGTCTACAATATATCAGCTAGAGTTTACGTTTGTGGCAATTAAACTTCTGTTCGTTGCAAGAGATAAATACGTGAACTGTGAAGCAGATGAATAGAACAACAGTACTTTACTTTTACAGTTGAGTGATAGGCTCTTGATGAGGCGGGCAACCCACCACGAAACAAGGCATATGTAGGCCCTCGCAAAACGTACCTAGCTAGCTACATTTGTAGACAACTGGTTACATACTTATAACAGCACCCGAATTTTCAAAACAATTATGTCTCATTAAACACAGCGCATTTTACTAGGAGGTCAAGTGCTGATACCGAATAGGTACTGGAACCCTAACAGCAGTAAAACGGTATTTTCTGTTTTACGCATAGCGGCCACAACGTAATTATTAGTCCGTCTTAGGGGTTACTTCAGGGACACCTAGTGTAGAATAACTTTCCCAGTCCTCCTGAAAGATTCAATGAGCTGCTTCGAAATGCTGTTGTTGATGTAAGAGAGCATAGCAGGTTGCGCTAGTCTTGCCTCAGAATAGCTTTCACCTTAGTCATAAAACCGTACATCTGGCATCTTTGGAAGTTGTTAGACTTTCAAACACGTTCCATTTAAAAGTCTAGGCTGATTAATTTGAAGCAAGTGGACCATAAAACAGTAAACAACTACTCGTACCGTTGAACACTGGTGAAGAATGAGTGCTATTCATGCACGTTATCATGAATGGTAATAAAGGGCGGTTCGGCATGCATCCGTAAAAATTCGAATCTTGCTCGGCACTTGGTACAAGAAACTCGGGACCGTAGCTCCGAACGTAACCCAAGTCACTGCCTTTCAGTTACGGTGCTTCATTTTTTGAAGCTCGTCCAGAGTGACCATGTGCATTAGTAACGCGTAGATTAAACTTTTGCATTTGACTAAATGTTGCAACCTTTTTTGAGATGTCGACGAACCTACTTCTGATCTAAGCCAGTTTAACTAGCATTTGGCTACAGGTCCTCGGATGCTATCCTTCGATAACCAAATCAATGATGTTATTCCGATTTCCTTTAAAGGATCCTTCTCTAAATGTCCACAGTCAGTGTGTTTCAATAGCTTTGGACTCGTTGCATCAGTCTCTACACGGTTAAGCCTAACTATACCTAGTTTAGATAAAGTTGCTGTTGGTCTTATTTCGTTATTGTTCACCCGTGGATGCAAGCCTCTTGTAGAAATAAAGACACCCTGTTTTAACTTTTAAAGATTGGTTGGTTGGATAACCTGAGTTTGACAAGTTTGACAAGAAGCAGCGGTCAACAAAGTTACCTCACGATCGTCTGCCAAACATGCCGAACGGTTTACTACCTGGTCAGTACAGGAGTGTGCGTTACTGATCAGCCCCATAGAAGAGGAAATCGTTTCTACCGGTTCTGTTTGAACTGGGCCGGGCCGTTTTTAGTATCATTGGGGGAGTGATCACGTTGCAGTATCACATTTTCCGACCGATAATGAGTCAGCAGCAATATCAGCTAACTCATAAGAAGAGTAAGCAAACCTTTCGTGATAGGATAAGCTGGGCATTGTTTCAGTGGTATTAATTCAGACTATGTTACTACGGGTTAAAATGAGGGAGTAGCAGGATTTGCAAAGTTACAAACCTCCGGGATGAGTAGCTCTTATTAAAACCGACAAGCTGGGGACTGTCTACCCATTGTTGTCAGTCCGTAATGATGGAACATACCAGAAGACCTTGGACGGAAAGGCAACCGGTACAACATAAAAGTAGCGTTAAAGTCATTAACGCAGGCTGGAACATATTGATCCACTTGAAACTTCACGATCTGTTCCGAAGATATCAGGCTGCGTGCACTGGAGCAGTTACAAAATTTGTCAGACGTCTTATACTGTTCAGACTACCCACATAGTGGATGCATGCACAATTGCAGGACAAAATATTTTACTAACTCACTGTGACAAGAGACGTGAGAACATAACTTAGTCACTGCTACACACACCATTTCTAATCAACCTCAAGAGGACGTTCACCCGCCTACCGCTTTGAAACTTGGTTTTTGCAGCTACAACGAAGGTCTACTGGGAAAACCTCAGTTGATCGCGGACACCAACATATAGTGGGCTGATCAGACAGTCCGGAACCGTTAATAGTTTGGCATGGCCGACTGAATGGATACCAACAATGCCATTCGAAAAGAGCTTGACTACATCATGCACCCACTGCCAGCCAGCCCTATCTTTCTACAAACTTGCAAACCCACGCAATGAATCTTTCAGCTTTATTGGTATCTGAGCTTCACTTTCTGACCTTATTTGATCCATAAACCCATCCAATGTATATGTAATCGCTTTAGACACCCCACAAGAAACGTACAATTACGTAGCACTGGATGTTTTCTTCCTGCAAAGCCTGCATTCTGTAAATTCAACTTACAAGATAGTGACTCTCAAAGAGGTCAAACAGTTGTAAAACCTACAGTTTTTCGTTTGAATTCATTTTAATTGACTGTGGTCTGAATTTTGAACAATTTCAACTCTAAGAAAAAAATTGAAGAAACGTTTATCTGGAGATACAAAATTTCATTTCTAATAACGTCAGCGTCGCTTCTATGGCAGTACATTGATTGTCCGGAGTTAGAGCAGCTTTTTGCGTTGTATTCCACACGTCTGTTGACACTGCGATTATGACCTTCAGGAACGTTAGCCAAACATAAAGTCCATTATGCTACAAATCACTCCTTCCAAATTCTGTTTCTGCGAAGTTCTGTTCATAGAGCAACAGATGAGTTCATCGGAGACTAGGCATCAAACGATCAACAATAGTGTTTATTTAGTAACTAGGCGCATAGTAATTATGTTTGTTTGTCCTGTATTGACAACCACAGTGTAAGTCTAAAGATGACTGGCTGCATTGCTATTCAATACTTCGTGTGATTCATGTACGTTGGCGAAATACCTACTAACCTAGAACAAACGAAACGATTTATTTTTGCCGCTTTGTCAGCAATATTTTGAAAATTCGCTCAAAGTATCCTCTCTAATTTATCTGGCACGATAACTTAAAACCGGTCTACAGATCTCTGCTAACATGTCGTACGAATCCAAAGTTTATAGGACCTAGAAAAATGTATTCCATTGAGAATTATGGCCAAAGAAATATCTATCCGGGTAAGTCAACATTTTAACACACACCACAAGTGGTTTGAAAAACGAAACTTATATCATCGGTACTTTACATTTCACTCAGAAAAATCCCCAAGCTCTGACGAAGATGCTCGACTTTGTGTAACAATCAAAAAGCTACAATATTTTTAACAGAACCGGTCAAACGTCAGTGCAAATTAAAAATGATCCATCAGTTGTTTTGATCAAGAAAATACAAACGGAATCGCGTAGATAGTGAATTCTTAGCGACCGAATCAAACTCTGTCCACCCTAGTTCAGTGTCTATCAAACGAACGGTTTTCTCTTCAACAAACACAATTCTAGCCATTGCATAGTAACAACTGAAAATGACAGCGCGGCTTCATTTTTATGATATATCAATGGGAAGGCAGATTTCACCTGATGGGTTCAATTAAAACTAATAGAAAATTTCTTATCTTGCGGAAACCTCAACCAGTTAACCGAAGTGCGAAGTACAGTTTTATCACAGTGAATGCACGGATACGAATGAAACTACAGTTTTCCGCAGGATTTTCAAAAAAAGTGGCGATTACAACACGAGAGACAGTTAGGATGACATTTAAGAGATTACAGTTTGATTCGTTTTTAGATTTTAGAAAACGAATAATTGTTAAAGTTTCAAGCTCACAGCATTCTATTTCCATCTGTGTAAGCACGAAGAAGGGCGGTCTACTACAATACTTTAACTATTGCATATAAATGAGATCACGTACAGTGAAAAGTCAAATTGACGATTTAACACACTGTGTTTATTACCTCACGTAATCTTATAACAAAAATTTGACTTTGTTTTTTAAATAACAATAAGTCAGGTTTTGAGGCTCACCTAATTTCCGCCCATTTGATGTCCTTGATAAAACAAAATCCATCATTATAAGCAGGTTATGATGTCAAGTTCCAGGGCCGTGTTATATAAACCGAGGCCATTTTCTCTCAACATCCTTCTCAGCTCATTAGGTGAGTTCATGCAACATATTGACACGCATTACGTGCCTTCAAAAAGCGACTACGGATAAGTACTTGTAGGTGGTGTTTTTACATCTGTGAACCCATGTTTCATTAAATCACTGAGTTTTCACAGGTTGGCTGGATGTTGTCTGTTAAAACCAAAAGTACTAAAAGCATTTCCGGGTGGCTCGTAGACTAGTTGATGAAACGGAACCTTGAGGTCTGGTAGCACATCGACACTGTGCAAAAAGCATGCAACATGTCTGTCTGAATTTAGCTGAAAACAGGGAATAGAACACAAAATTCATTGCAGCGTTGATAATCAGTAGCACGTTGGAGACGTTTGAATACAGCATCATATATTTCTTGTTGATTTCTGTCTGAACGAGTATACCGGCTTTCCATAAACTGTCAGCTATATTTGGCACTGTGCTGGGCAATTGCAAAAGTACGAAGGCCATAACGATGCTAATTAGCATGATGGTTATGCGCTGTTGTTCACCAAATATTGGACGTCTTTGGTGGGTAGGCTGTAGCACGATGGCTTTTCCTGACTGGCTGAACGACTGCGTGATGCCAGAGGTCAAATCCACAGTAGTCTTCATACTGGCTTCTAATGCTTCCTTTACTATTGGCGTTTGTGTAGAAGGTTCACCATTGAAATCACGTTCACGTATTGAGTTCATCTGCGTGTTCGACCTGTTGCCGTTTGTATGGCGCACCAGCCCTCGACGTCCCTTGTTTGCTTGTAAAACAGAACGAACCAGCAGGCTGTTGAATATAATCAATAAAACCATAGGAATAAGAACGAATAACACTTGGTTTATATAATTATATCCGATAAGTACCAAGTATTTGTAATAGGATGATTCCACCAGTCTGTAGATGGGCAATAAGATGGAAGAGTTTGTCGGGTGGGGTGATTGTTTAACCACGACAGTGCGTTTAAGATAATCGGGAAAGGTGATGAATAGACTGAGTAAAAAAACGACAGCAACAACGTAACGAGCCCGTTGCTGGGTACAAAATCGCCTGCCTAAAATGGGTGAAGACACTGCAATATAGCGTTCCAAAGTGAAGCACACCGTCAACCAAGTGTTAGTGTTGCTGAACAAATTGGCTGTCCCAAGTATGAAAGAGATGGAATATATATAAAACTTCGCTTCACGTATTGTGTCATATGCATACAGGGAAAAAAGAAAACAGAACAGAAGGTAAAAAATGTCACAGACGGCTACTGCAGTTAGATAAACGTTGGTTGAAGAACTCATCCATGCCCTCGTTAGTACAACAACATTGAGTGTGTTCGCGATTAACCCAACGAAGCATAAACACGGGGTAAGAATTTTTCCACAACTGAGACGCAGAACTTCGTGGATTTCATTCAAACGCAGTAGCTCCACTGTATCGTTTGAGTTCATGTTTGCTTCAGGTCACATCGGTAAGACGAATAATGAATCCGATTTTTTGGATGACGAATTCCCTGATGTAACACACCAGAAGGTGATCCGTTTTGGCAAATATTACCTTATGTATAAAACAGTCACTCGTAACTCTTGAAGAATGCAATTTGGTAAATAAATGCCTATGTCCATAACAACCAATCGAATAAAGTCGGATTCTGAACCAATGAAAATCCAGCTGTTATTGATAAAACGTTGATCATTTACAATCTTATATTTCTGACGTTGAGAGCATCATTGTAAAATTAGTGCGATCAGGAACGTTTGCTCAGTGTATTCATATGTACGTAGAGTGTATTGATTTCAAGTAACGAACATATAAAATTTTCAGGACATTCTTCGGTTCACGGGAAACTGGTAAAGTCCTTCAGGACTTCACTTGTCTGACAAGTATGAACAAATCATTATCAAAATATTCCAAACAACAGTTAAGGGCTTACTTAATTACAAAGCTTGATTCATATGGCAAAGTCATTCAGCTTCAACTTGGTTTCAATTCAGAATGTAAAGTGTATAAAAGTTGGAGCTTACGTCACCGTTTGGATTGTCTATAGCATTTGTTTTCCTGTTTATTTTTTGAAGCTACATTGTTAACCAGAAAGCATCCTTAGGGAAATCTGCGATTCTTAGTACAAAGGGCATAATCTTGTTCATTTGGTAAGCAATTGCGCTGGACGGTTGAAGAAGTGTATAAATCCTACTTCTAGTCATCCAACCATTTAACATAAATGCACTATTGAAATGATCAACTTCCTATGAAATATTCTTGTATTTTCTCACAATTAAATATAATGTTGGAGCCTTGTTTGGTGTTCTTGACGCATACTTACAAAGATATGCTAACTGACCCTAATTGTGGATATGCGGTTCACAAGTCTTAGTCTTACTCTTCGATATGAGAAAGCGTTTAGAAAACGTTTGTTTTGATGTATCTAATAGTGAAAATGATTTAAACTTCTAGATGTTGCACATATAATTTTTGAAATTGCAAGCGTCCAAAGTATGGCACGTGTGTATGAATACTACACTTTGTAGTAAATGTGTATTCGAAGTTATATGTTTAATTCAATCTTGACATTTAAGCACACGGTAGGGTATCCCCGATATCATCGTCTTCCAATCAATCACACAGACCTTTGTGTAATAACTAGACTTTTCATTTACCAGTCAGTAATTAACCTTAGCCTTGACATGATAGTTACACGTTTACTACTACAGAAGGCTGTTCACTTCTGCAGTGTTACGTGTCCAGCAATTTGATGTATACCCTAGAAAGACATCTACAACTGTGTTTTACTTTCTGGACATGCAGCTAATCAGATATAATTATGGCGGCACACCAAAGAATGCATTCCTGTCCTAAACCAGCATGAAATTATCTATTTGCCATGGATCACAACTTTGAAGCCCTTAAAAAGAAGGGGAAGTTATGAACTAATGTCTACCACGATAAAACGTTTTGTGAAGTAGTAATTGGCCAGGATGTAAGGGTAATTGAAAATAGTGATCGGAAACAACCCGTTATTTGCCAGTTGTTTAATAAAGTAGATTGGCCTTTGACAAAAGGTTACGTTTTTCCACAGTTAACATTCAAAGAAAATCCTTCACTGGTGAATCTTAAGTACCATATTCAAAAGTGGAGTTACAAAGAAAACCCTGCAAATTTTGGTTTATATGTTGCCGCAACCACAACTTACCTCAAACAACAAGCCGTCTAGTAATGATCTAAACATCGTACTACCTTCAATTTTGTGTTGGCTTGGAATAGCACAGCTGGAAATTCCCAAAGTAAAAAGTTATGAAGGGTTATTAGCATTAGCCGTCAAAAATCAACCAAAACCTCATCTTTCAACGCATAGTAAATTTAAACAGTCCCCGCACAACATTTCTTGATTCGGTTACTTACTAATGCCTGCAAGTTACTGAACTTGTCATCTTTTCTTTTAAGGGCTTACTGTGACTTTGATTTTAGTAGACAAAACAGAACCAAGTGAAGTTAAAATAAAATTCACTTTTCCCTCCAGATCACTGACACTGTTAACACTTTCTCCCTTTTGTGAACGCTATGTTTGGGTAAGCGCAATTCATTATAAGATATTGATCACAACGAATGTTTGGTATTTGTTGAATAAAAAATGTTACAGTGGACAACATTGCTATCTCACCAGTTTATGTGAAGGGCACGGATACAGCAGCAGCCAAATCTGTTGCAGCCCCAAGTTATCTTTCGCCATTCTGAAGAACTTTGATTACAATAACGTAAAAATGACCGAACCTTTAAAATCGGCTTTAAAACCAGATCGTTGAATTACCTCAAACATGAGTGCTTAATAGCGAGAGCCACCGAAAATGCTGGGTTATAACAGTTGATATGACACCCGTAAAACGCCATTTCTCCGTAACCGTAACTAAGTGCAGGCTTTACAAACGCTACGTGGATGACATTCATTGTCTTGGTCTGACCAATGATGAGTCCCAGGTCATATTAGATGTGTTTAGTAAAGCACACCCGAACGTAACGTTCACCGTCGATTGAGAACATCACGACAGACTCTACTTCTGAAATGTTGCATTGGTTCGTAGATCAGATTGAACAATTCAAAGATCCATTCAGAGAAAAAAAGACGTGGACAGGTCAATGCACACATTTTCACAGTTTTGTCTCGAGAAGTACAAAAGACATTTGGTGTGTTGTCTGTTTAACAGAACGCGGATCTGCACACTGAATACTTTCCTGTGAGAAGTTATGTATATTCGAGGAACTTTTGTGACATGCAAGCCGGTCGTTTCTCCTCTGATCGTCCATGACACTTACGGATCAACTTTGGGGCAACGTGGAGACACCTGGGGACAACGTTCTTCCGAAGTAGGGGTTTCAGCAACAGTCGTGCGAAAGGAAACAACAAGAACAAGCATGAGCCAGAGGCCCAGTAAGCCATGCGCACGGCTTACACAAACGTAAATTAAAACGGCGTCGACAACACAGTAGCGCGCCCTGCTACACAATTCAAATTCAAACTGTGCGCGCTTGCTGGTTTCTACCGCACGTTACACTTTTACCAGAAATGGATACTCTGAGAGATACATAAATAAAAGTTTGCATTAAGGTACTACACTTGAACTCGTCCAGGCGGCGGTGAAAAGGTCGATTTTTACCTGTTTCTCATATAATAGTGAGGTCGACAGTAAAGTAATTGGCCTCAAAATTCCAAATGCAATCGAGAGTGCACATCCTGCAGCAAGATTTATCGTTAATTTTAAGTTGAATATCACCCACAATTGATTGCAGCCGTCGCATCCCCATTGACTTTCTAGCTGGCCGCTTTCGAACGGCAGAAACACTTGACTCGAGTTTCGTTCTCATTAGAGCTCATCAGTAGTGCATATCTACGTCACTGCCGGGACTAGAACTCCGGCCACGCTTTCATGAGGCAACCGTGTTGGCCACTGTGCCATTCTACTCAAATTAGGCACGATCGAATTATCATAGGTGAACACTCAACCACATTCCATTGTGAATAATGATCAGGTTGCCTAATCACTTC
This sequence comes from Paragonimus skrjabini miyazakii, assembly GCA_014338405.1. Lineage (NCBI taxonomy): Eukaryota > Metazoa > Platyhelminthes > Trematoda > Plagiorchiida > Troglotrematidae > Paragonimus > Paragonimus skrjabini miyazakii. The sequence continues at coordinate 91,963 of JTDE01000496.1, forward strand.
GATAGGAGCCACAATCGCTGTCTGCCAACCCCAACCGATGACCTCTCGACTAGGACTTCTCTCCAATTTGAAATCACACAAACCATTAAGCTGTTGAGCGAACGCCTGTCACAAAGGTTGCATCAGCATATCTAAATGTCGAAGGTTCAGTAAATAATGTAACGAACTTCAACCGGTAAATGAACATCAGCGCTATCGATTTAAAAACAGATTTAACAACAGGACACTGCTGAACTTTCTGAAGTTGTCAGGCGTTACAATGGAAGGTAAAGCGATAATACTTCAGCTTGCAGAGGAAAGACATTCATTCTGCCCGATCATTTAGAACTACTACGATATAACTATGTTTACCATAACAATAAATATGCGAGATTCGGGCTAGTACTGTCTTACCCCACTTGTTGGTCACGACGTTTGCCATAAAATTTCCGTCTGTACCACGTGAATGATAATGAACTGAGCACATCTGACAGTACATATGGGGACTATGAAATCAACAACACAGTAGGCGGATAACGCATGTGTCTCTCATTTAACTGCACTGGCAAATCCACGTGTCTGAAATTACTTCAACTTGAAGATAATCAAAAAGCTCACATAGATATTACGCATTCATTGAAACAAACGCGTTGATTCCGGCAGAATGAGCTGTCTGGAAGAAGAGAAACAACGGAAGCAATATGAAATTTAATATACAGTAGCAACGTCTGGTGAAAAAAAAGTGAGAGCTGCCAAAGGAAAGTAAAGAATGAATAGAACAACTCTTCATTGAATGTTGTTGATAAGTTCCTCGATGTGTTCCTCTGTTCCAGTTGCTGTGTCTTGGAAGGTGCTAACTTTAGACACAGAGGTGTCTCTTATCCGAGACTCATTCAGTTACAGTAACCCCGAAGCCGTCTGATGTGACTAACTTCAAACGATTGAGGAGAACAAGGAGAGTAGTCAATTTGGCGGGCTGATTGAAACATCAGAAAATGTTCGTATCGATTGCCCAAGATATTCGGTCATACTAGCCAGATCATAGTTTAGTTCCAGTGAAAAATCTATGTGGCTTGTCGTTGGTACTTATCAAGAAGGGTTGACACGATTTTAACGTGATGAGTTAGCAGTCCATACATAGACTGAAATACCACAAACCCGTGTTGGCGTATGTATGTTGTGATAACGTCCATGCCAGCATGCAATCACTCACCCTAGTATTTTCACACTCATGTCTGACAATATCTGTTTCCGGACTGGCCTTATAGTGAAGAAAAACTGGAGAACTCTTACTCACTAACTGCACCAACAACTGCCTACGTTGCGCTATTTGTGATTCTAGGCACACACAATCCCGTATCCAGTGTGTACTGGACGGAAAATGATCATGATAATGTAGTAGTCTGTCATGGTCGAAGTTTCTGAACATATGAGCGAGTGGTATACAAATCGACGAAGTTACTGAGTGATACGGATTGAAACTACACAAGCAAGTTAACAAATGAGCGTCTAACGCTATCTGCATTTCTTAATTGACCACACATGTTGTCAGCTCATCTTAGATGCCTTGCACTGAAAATAACCGTGAAAATAATGCACTGACCCTCGGCCTAGTCTTCAAATTGATAACAGGAACAACCGGGGAGCGACGTTAATCAACAGATCCAGAGTGCTCCAGGCTTGACCGGTCTCATCCGCATGGCAGTTGAAATAAGTGTCAGCATATCTTATGTTGAACAACTTGTAACAGAGCATAAACTGCTGATGTGTAAACAAATAGTCATGAGTGTATGGAAAATTATTAATTTTGGACAAACTACGGGAACCAGTAGCGCATGCATAAAAATATGAAATGATTCTGCTACTATACCCAACTTCTGCCCTTCGGATGTTCCGATTTTATTCCGTTCAACTGACATTGTTTTGCATTACGATGTATATGCTCCGATTGTTTCCCAGTAAGTGTTTGACGAAATACAGTCGAAATGTTAGCATTAAATGTCACAGTTTCTCATGATCAAAATATTAAAACGTCACACATCGATCCAAATTTCACAGTCTGAGCACAAGGAATGCAAACATTTCCCGTAGTGTGTAGTGCCCATCCACGGGCTACGTCCCGGTGGCCTAATGGATAAGGCGTCGGTTTCCGGAGCCGAAGATTGAGGGTTCGAGTCCCTCCCGGGACGTCCATCGTTTCAGCCTGGGTGGGCGCGCGGGCTGTGCGCGCGAACAGCGTGAGGATACGGGGCTTTTCTTCCTTAAACATTCATCTTTTCAGATAATCCGTGATTACGTCGCAAATCAGCGGTTGGGAATCAACACCCGCAGAAAACCGTTAGTATGAACTCCTCAATGGGCACCAATTCTAACAACTCCATTTTGGATAACTGCAACCATGGTGATTGAAACTTTCGAACGAATGTTCGTCTTTCAGTGCTACCACATGTTGCTTTTGGCGATACGCGTAAAATTCATGTAAACGTATCTTGTCATGTCAATTAAATTTGGGGACGTGAAGTAGAGTGAGCTCCTGTGCATTTTCATCAGGTGCTCTTGACTTCAGCTTTGAACTAAGGACATCCTCATGACAACGTGGCCGGATCTCTAGTCCCGGTCATGGCCAGCATATACGCCAGTGACGTGCGTCAGCAAGATCGAAACTCGAGTCTAGTGCTTCTGCCGTTCGATATAGCCGACTGGAAAGTCTATGGGAATGTGACAGCTGCAATCAATTGTTGGTTATGTTCAGTCTATATGAAATTGTGAGGTATTTTGGACTACGTGAACTGAATGTCGTCCACATTTGTTTGCACCTCTGCTTTCACTTAGACGACTTGGCCAGCTTCATTCAAAATGGCATAACGGGCTAACGTTTCTATCCACGGAGAGCCCGTCGGTGGTGCTTTTCCTTGCTATGACACGAATTTGACCTCTGGCCAAGCTTCTGGTATGCAGCCCTGTTGACATTCGCGCAATTACCCTAGTAATAGGGACACCGACGCTCAATCACATTCACTAGTAGGTAATGCTCTTTTGACAGTTTATACTACAGACTTCATGCTGATAACCTGTTCGGGCTTACTAACGAGTCACTGGTGCTATAGTCAATACGTTTTGTCTAGTGTTCAAATGCTTTGATGAAACTGAGGGAAAATACACCGAACGTCTTCCATCTAGTGGCCAGGTCGACTGCACTGTAATGACGGAGCGGTAGCTGAAGTTACCGACCTCGGAACATATCTCAGTAGCGGTGAGGAATCATGTGAGGCAATTACAGACGGACTTTTTTGTATGCACGCAGCGACCACTAAACAGAACGCCGACATGAACGATAGCCCGTCATCTCCTAGAGAGTCACCACCAGGTGAATTCTACATACGGTTATTGTAGCATGTGGTAGGGCCCAGTTGTTTTTATATGTTGAGGTATTTGCTGTAAGACGTTGACGTTCACCTCTGAGTGCAGACGTGCTCGTTTATCAGTCTAGTACTGTCATTGTAACGATGATGACTGGTTAGATATTTGTACAGTCGTAATCTCAAATTTTTGTTCAGTTTTACATTTGATTTCTATTTTCCGCTTTACTACCTCCTGTTATGTGTGTGCATCGTGTGCATCAACGTTTTTGACTGCTCCATTAAAATGTAGTTAGGAAAAATGCTGCTTTACAAAGTTTATTGCCAAATTTTTCAACAGCGACGCACTAAGTGGTCAATAAGTACGGTCATTCACTGAACAGTCATCATATATAAAATATTTCTGGTTGTTTTCATCTCCGACTTGCTCCTCCTCTTCCGGATCTTCAGTAGTCGATCAGCAATATTCCCTAACGCTATAATGGCCTAATCACGTTGTCAGCATTTGTAACATATTGGGACAGGAATATTAGGCAAAAAAAGCAGAGATCACGATTTATAAACATTTCCGAAATGTTCTCCACCCCTCTGCTCGGTTGTTGTCATGCGCTTAATCATGAGACAGACTACTCACAGCTTTGTTGATTCAGTCTACGTTGCCATTCCGTTCTTGTTTCATCTGTAACAATGTATTCAGCTTGCTTTGGTAACTCTGACGCACAAAGAAGTCGATCGTACTCAGATCTGGCGATCGCAAGGGTCGATCGAACATCCTGGAGACTTATTGCGAATGTTATTTCAAACTGCCTTTTCCATGCTGACGATCCGTCTCACACTGCGGAATTTATAGCATGTGTCGTTCGATCCATGGCAATACGTTAAAAATATTATTTCTTTACTGGGTTATACCAAATCGATTGCACGTGGTAGTAATGTTAACATTCATGTTAACTTCATCTATTAAACTGGTCTCAACAATACTGTTCCTCCAGTTGGTAACAGACTTCCTATTGTCAAGCTATCACGTGCACTATTAGCTCTGTTTTTTCGGATTTCATTTTCCTGTCGTATTTTTTCCAGCTGCGCTAAAATTGGCGTAGTGTACGCTGGCAAAACTCTGTATATGCACCTACACACTGTGACCGAGTTCCGGCTGTCTAGTGCAAAACTGACGTTATCTTTCGTCATCTAGCAAATGAAAGTTTTGAACTGGGTGCCTATTTGAGTATTTTAAACCAGCTTCCTTAGGAGTGAGGCCTTCTGTCAAGATGAAATAATTTGAGGTTTACAGGAAGTTCGTGGAAGCTTTTCACTCAATTTTCTTCCTTTGTCAGTAGCAAACCTTTGTTCTTCCTATCTGGCGCGGACCGTGAATATTATCGTATTATTGAAGTCAACAGAAGCTACAAAATTCTACCGCTGTCCGACAGACTGGCGCGTTGGGCATCTGCGACCGAATTCAGCAAACGCATTAAAATAAATGTAATCCATTCTATGAATATCAAACTTGCCTTCAAACGGTCATTCATCGACGACATTCTAAACACCGTCGAGTATCATAATTAGTCATTAGTTCGGTAGAAAATGGACAGAACACGATGGCGATGCATTAGCACCAACAACCATAGACCCATCCAACTCAGACTAGCTTCAGCAAGCAGCTAGATAGATGCAAATCAACATTAATGCAGAGACACGAAGTACAGTCAGGCAGTTTGAAGTAGCCTTATATAAAAAGTAATTGGAGTGCATTGACGCAAGTTTGACAATCCCACACTCTTTCCTGACGGAAACTCGCAAGTCGTTTGGCCAGCATTTTGGACAACTAAAGTAAACAATCCGTTTGCCAATCATTCGATGTTCCGTCTGTTCAGTGACTGTGCCACCAACAATCTTGATACGTTTTGGTTGTTTGACAAAAACTTGTTTGGTGATCAATTTACGTTACGTGTCTGTTGCAGATCGTTAGAAAACACAACGATACTGCAATACAACAAAGGGTTGAGTATAATGTGATGGTATCTTACATACCACCTCTAACTGACCTTGAATAATTTAGGTGAATAAAAAACCAGTCTGACTGCACAGACGTGTCCTCTAACTATGCACCATTTTGAAGGGCTGATATGAAGGTTAGTTTAGCTGGTGTACCTGTGATATCTCGTTTCGTTTGTTTTCACATTTATTACAAGTTGCCAGGCTTGATTAGTCATGTTGAAATCAATTCACACCACTTCAACTGACGTCTGCTTTACGGAGGAATCCTCGGGTTAAAAGTTTCGTTCCATCTATGCGCGCTTTCTGGTTGTTGTGTTTGCAGTCCACAACAGGAAAGATTGGTCATATTGACTGGCGGCGATTTTCCGCTGTACGTAATACTCCAGATTCGACGTCTGTGACAAACCGACTGATCAACGGAACGTAAGCAACAAGGCCGATTGGCAAATCTAACCCGCTTAACCTAGCACGCCTGATCGATATGATTGACAACGAGTGAATCTGATGAGCACAAGCGAAACTCAGTTGGATAGCAATAGGTTGTATTGGGTAGCTACTGCCCTGAAAACATGTTCTAACTGGAATATACTAAATGATTTTCCTCAAAATCCACCTGTTTTATGCTATTGCATGTACACCTGTACTGAGCTTCGTGTCAAATATTTGAACATTCCTCCTTGGTCATACTAGATCTCTGACGTCCTAAAGTGACCTTCCAAGCTGGATAGGTGTTGATGGAAGCGACGGTCAGTTCCGTCTTATATAGTCTTGATTGTTCAGCTCTACCTAAGTAAATTTGCTCGCATATTAAAAACTAATCAAAGTACTTCTCTAGTGTACGATCGACTAGGATAATTCTGTTGTTTCAAAAGAACACACTTGTTTCAGAAGCATATTAGATTTTACCCATAGGAGTTTTTGAACCTGTATACATCGGTTTTAGAAAAATCTGCTTAGCCATAAATATCGGTCCGTTCGTTCACTTATATCCTTCTTATTTGAGGTGTTAATGGGGTGTGTATTTTATTGTCATGCTATAGATTATGAAGATTTGCATACTTTGGCGCCAAAGTATGTTGAGTTATTCACTTGAAAGGTGACACCATCTTTCATTCAATCTACTCTTTGCTGTATTGTGTATCCGCAGCTGGCACCTGAGACAAAAACAGCTCATCGAATTAATTGGTGTGCATAACTTCCCTCGAACGGTAGGAAATGTCTCACGCCGAATGATTGCATGGTGTACATTACCAGCCTAGATCTGTGTGTGGCTAAACCAGCCACACGAGGGATACAGTGGGGCAGATTTTCATTCCCCGACAGGTTAACGTTTGTAACATGTAGTAGACTGTTTAAGTATGAGGTAATCCAGCTGTAAATATCAGCGGTCTGGCAGCATTGCTCTAGTAGTTGTGTGCGCTGTTACAATCAATATCACAGCAAGCAGTTCTGTCATAGGCCGCTCGTGAGGATTTCTGTAGAAAATGTGCAGCGCATGATTTCAGCAGCGTCCAGTAGTTACGATAAACGAATAAAAGGGTTCAAGCATGTCTTTCTCCAAAAATCATGTTTTGCAAACGAAGTGCATAAGGCGATTTGTTGACTAGGATTCATTTTGATTAGACATGAAAGTATATAAGCGTTTCGGAATAGTGAACGCTGAACAATATCAAGTGACTCTATGTGCCTTGTATTCTTAGAAATGTTATTCTGACGATATACATTCCCGTCTTCTGACGACACATGGCGGTCATAATTTGTTGCTGTTTTCCTTTAATCCCAAAACCTAATGGATCCCAATTTTGGTTTGCAGTGATTGCAGTTGGATTTAAGCTCTACTCAGACCTTTCTGAAGGAGTTAACCAACTGGACAGAAATTCGTTTATACATAATTCTACAATCCCTAATAGCAGGATTCGCTTTTTACCTATAAATTATGAGGACGCTTGATTGTTTCGTGGAAATAAATACGTATTCGTTCTGGTCATTCCAATGATATTTAAGGTACGCTTTTACCAGCGGTTAAAATTATGGGGTATACTCATCCTTTTAGTTCTTTCAAAACACCATCAGTGTTTGTTTTCAACCAATAACACTTCAGGTAGGACCAAATCGTGCCGTTATTTCAATGGACATTAAGTTCGACGCCAAAGTCTACCATTTTTCTTACCTGCGTACTTCTCAGTATGTGAAGGTAATAAGTGGGATATATTTCCCTGAGCTAAATTGTTTCAATCACGAAAACGTTTTTCTCTATTTCGTACAGCAGAGTTAGCATAACAAATGTTAAATGACTGACTCTTCTAAGGGATAAACATCACTCTAATTCAGTAAACACCCAAGCTACAAAAACTGCATACCTAGATCATCTCTGAAACGATAATACTGGTCACACGTGATGCCTTAGTTATTGATAGAGCAGCCGGGGATGGTTAACTGTGGGAAGTGCTCAGCCATTTTTGTATAAGCTGTTGAGCAAATTAAAAGCTAACTGAGGACTTTGGCAACCAGCAGCATATATATTTCTAATTAGAAATGTTAATGAACAGGGATCTCAGTAAGTGTGAACTGGGGAACTCAGTGAGGTTTGCGGTAGAATTGTTTCACAACTCTTTTGAAGTGGCACTTCTCTAAAGTAAAATTCTGTGAAGTATATTCAAATCTGTGCAAGGTGTCCGCTGATATTATATCGCACATTCGCAAAAGTGTATTGCAGTCTACTGTTTCTTTGGGATAAGCCGACGTGTTCAACAATGAAAACGTTCTCTAAACATGGGTTTTCCCGAAAGTTTTAAGGTAAGCTGTTGTTCTGAAGTTGACATCAAAAGTATCTAATAATCTGTAACATGAGTAGGTTTCTGGTTATTTCGTCCAAAGGGCATTTACCTCGGCTGCTGTACTTCAAAGGAGACTATTTTGGCAGCCCCAACTAAGCAACAGAGATCTGTTTTATGATACAGGTATTGCGCAATCACATCTGTCTTTGTTTCCCCCAAAGACAAAGATTTGATACCTCCAACTTAAGTTCTCTCCATATGCCCAGCTTCATTGGCTTATACCAATAGGGGCAAGGTGAAATGTGTATAAAGTTACGCAATCAGATTGCCGAACATATTGCCAAGAGTGTTGGGAACCTGATAGATCAAAGTCCCACGTTGATTATCCGATCAGTTTCGAGAAAGTAGAGATTCGGCAGGCTCGCAGTATTTTCTGTACGTGGTCACTAACGGCATGGCTAAGAAGCAGTTATACTTGAATACGCTGCGAACTACTGTCGATTACCGCACATTGTGGAGGTTCTTCTTGTAAGAAGAAAACACCTCAGACTGTCTAAACAGACCATCTGTATTTATCGCAGTAATGAATTTTGATTAGTTCAGCCGAGTTCCAAGTATGATTCAGAGCACGCTGCATTTCACCGGCCTGTATAAGGCACATTGGAGTGTGCTGTGCTTGCGAAAATGTAGCTAACTGCTAGGGGATGCCTGATGCAAATTTATTTTGTCGACTTACTCTGGCAGATTTATTTGGTATTAGTGTGACAAATCTGACGACAAATTATTATGATACTACGGCGGAGATTAGCTGACTAATGAATCGTGAATGCTCTTTGTATTTGTTCGCAAGGTATCACCCCACAGTAAATTCCGCCTTCTTCTGACTCTGTTTGGCTGTGTATCTCCACTTCATGATCAATAACCTAACTTGCTTGCATACAGCTGAACTGACAGAATGGAATTCTACCTCAACACAATTTTTGATTGATGGTATATTGTATGAATCTGCAACGTCTTTCCACGAAAAACCCACTTTTTTAAATCACATATCTGCTCTTTATTGCTGAACTCTGGTAGGAGCTCTACTCCTTAGTTACCGCTAATTGACGCATTTCTACGCGCTTATACGAACTAAATGCTTTATAGATTGTCATTTGCAAATTTTTCAAGAGCGACTTACACGTATCGATGTCCCCATCGTTACGCACATAGTGTAGATTTCTACAGCTTTCCACACTATATTTTTCGCAGCTATGATGCCCTCTTAAATCGATGTAGTCATTCGCCTTTTATCGTAATACCTCCGTTGTCTGGCTGCGCAACATACATATGCTCATACGTTAGCCTACAGAAGAGAATGCCAGCAACTTCAAAAACTTTCCAAGTGGCGATCTTACAGTGGCAGCCCACGGGGGTTCAAAACGGCATTAACATTCTCCTTCTTACGGTTGTTTCTACTAGGTTTACTCCAAAAGCAAAGGTGATTTCTGTTTGTCTTATTTACATCCAGGAATTGGCGCTGGTCCGCCTCGTATTTTACCCGTTTTATTTTGTCACCTCAGCGGCAAAATTCACTTCTGTACGATCAGGCATATGGCCGGATGATTAGTTTGACACGAGTGACCCAACGATCCGTTAATATGTTAGACCGAAATACTGTTTGTTACGCAATTAACTCATGAACGCTGAATGTCTACTCAATCACCTCACGGTGTGATGCCCTAGTCTTCATGTGCGCACAACAAGTTAATGAGTTCGGTGACTTCAACTTGGAGAGTAGTCATAGGTGAGAGGTCATCGATTGGATTTATCAGGACAATTACTAAGTCGCCTCTCGAGGAGATCGGGCAACCAGGGTATTACTCACAGGTGGATGCGGCTGGGCGTTCACGCAAGATGGTTCAATCGTGTTAATTTCAAGTCAATGGCGCAGTGGTCAATAGAGTTACCCCATGAAAGCGTGGTTGGAGTTCAAGTCTCGGCCATGGCAAGGATATGCACTACTGACGAGCTCTAATGAGGGCGAAACTCGAGTCTAGTGCTTCTTTTCAAAAGGGGTCGACTGGGAAATTTATGAAAATGCGACAGCTTTGATCAATCGTGGGTGACGTCCAAGTTATATAAAAGCCAATATCCCCTACTACTTCTTCATTGGGAGTTGTGATATGTGTTTCCACCTGGTCAGCTCATTCTTGCTCCACCTGAGTCGTTTTGATCCGGCTAACGGTGTTCATTTCTCACGTTTGTAAGTGACTTGTTTTTGATAAGTCACCTGACGCGAGGCACTTCACACCTCTGTATTCAAGATTTGCACAGAATATCAGTCTAATGGTGCCTTTACGAGAGAAGATCCGATAGCGGTTTACCGATTTTTCTGCCGTGAGGTTTGTGCACAGAGCAAGGTGACAAGTCTTTTCAGGCCAGACTTAATATTTTTTATTCAAAACGTGTCGATACCTCTTGATATATCGATTTACTTCCAGAACTGGTGAACTTTATAGAAACTGCATAAAAAATGACGTAAACCCATTAGAGACCCACAGAGTCATATATAGTAGATGTACTGGAGGAGGAAGAAAGACGCTGGTTGATGATGGTCATCTGGAAGGACTTAACAATAGTCGCAGTAAAAAGGATGCAACAAACTGAAATGCTGCGTTGTGAGAAATCCATTTCAAGAATGACCAGCTGAACTACAGCGCCCGTCACAAGCCTCCGCTGGTAATGCAAAGCACTTCTCCAAATGCCCAATTACGCTTTATTTTAGACAATAAGAAGTTGGTTGTTCCTAGGGATGATATAAACCGACCGATCAGTCTGTTCCTCATATAATGTACCAGCTTATTTGCAGCCAGGCTTCGACCATTGCCAAACACAGTTTAGCAACCGGCCACTCAACCGATCTGATAAAATTGGTCGAGACCTTGTCACGTACTTGTTACCCGAAATTGCTAGTGATTAGCGAAGCTGTTTTAAGTTGCAGGAAAATACCCGGTTTAGACAGAAGAACGTGTAGCGAACAAGCTTGTTTTTCGGTGATTCATCATCAGGCTAAATACAACACGTTTATATGAGTCAATCATGTGAGAAAATATACAATAGTGGATCGAACGGATTGTTATCAGTTTCCGAAGGTTCACGTCGATTGTACAAAGTTATTGTTGGCTGTTATGATAGCAGTCTCGCCGCGCACCTAATGGAATCCAATCACTCAATCGATCCCAACTAATCATTCCGTCTTATCTATCGCGCTCATGCATTACAACCAAAACGGGTCAAAGAGCGCCCGTTGGCAGTCGCAGAAGCAATAGCCATCCGCTTGCTCTCCCCCCCACTATGTATTCAAAAGCGTTTCGTCAAAACATTGAAGCTGTTTTAATCAGACAACTTCGGTCAGTTTTGTCTGCATAGACGACGCTGACACAGTCAGTATCCTTGCAATATAACTCAGCGCACCACTGGTGGTGGAAAGATTAAATATATTTGGACAGTCCGTTCACTTCTTATCTTGTGCAGTTTATATAAAACGTGCTACTTTTACGTTCGTCATTAATACGAGTAATTGGAACTGTTGACAACCGTCAACGTTTGCCTCCTGTCCTTGTGGACTAGATGGCCGAGGCGGCTCAGCAGGTTAACTGATTCGGCTGATCCCCAAATCGATCAGTTTAAGGTGGATCTAACAAAACAGTAGAACTATTTTGCCGTCCAAACGCAGCTGAAGACGGTAAAAGGAACCGAGCCGCAAAATCGACGTGTGCGTAAACCCGAATAATGAAGTTATTAGTTAGAATTCAATGTAATTAAATTTAGTTGACTCCAATGAGATCCTTTTATAAGTCGGCCTCCTAGGACCGTTTGTTCCGCAGTAGTGTAGTGAGGATGAGTGATCGTGTTACACTACTCACATGAATGCTATTCAGTAGGGGGACCAGAGCATAGATTTTGACTTCGAAGTAGCCGCAGGAAAAATATAGGAAGAGACTTCAGAGTGCAGCATCGCACAAAATGGTCCTTGCTACGTGAAGTAACCGAGCCTTAACGTCTGTAGCAACCGAGGTGGTCTGGGCCGAGTAGCGTATGCATATGTGTTTCCATTTGTCATCCTGTTTAAGTGCTTGGCCCATTTGTTGCTTTCTTGAATAAATATCCCCTGTGCCATCATTTCTTTTGGCTCACAACAATGTCTTTGGCATAACCCTATTGAATTTTGAGTATTAGTTCTTGCAACTGGGTTAGTTTGCTTCATTCCCCGAGAGGTTAATGTATACTTTCAGTCAAGATGGAAAGGTTGTTTCGAAAGATCTTGAGAACGGAAAGCTTTTATACGTAGCTAAATATGAATTTGATTAAAACTATCATATATGTGCACAACGTTGCCGTCTTTCAGTAACTCTGAGATGTTTACGAACACGTTTGTGTCGAAAATCTCACCTCTTAACACTAACCTAAACCCATATGCTTATCATACCTCTCCTCCAAATGCCTTTCTTCTTTAATCATCAAAACAAAAAGAGTTATATTGTAAGTCCTGGAATGTAGTGTTGCACTTAAAATACTGAATAAGAATTACTATCTGATCTAACTTAAATATTGCCTATTCCACATCTTTTCAAGCCTTTGATTAGTTTTTGAATAATCATCTAATCAACCTGTTCAGCAGTTAATCACTCACTCTGATGCAGAACAGCACCAATGTTTTACACGGTACCAGTCTTTATGTTTTTTCATCGCTTCACTCAACGAAAATAGCCCTAAGGGATATACTAAATCAGTTGTAATCCCAGTTAGGCAACAAACGTTTCAAGGCAACATTCTTTCTTTAGATTCTTTAAGAAATCTATTTTCAACCCTAATAGACACCAAAATATGTAGTTTGTATAGTCTAAGAACCGTTAACCCGGTTATTTTACTGCTTGTTACCTCATCGTTCGAACAA
>JTDE01000496.1:105114-123751 GCA_014338405.1 Paragonimus skrjabini miyazakii
AGCAACAGCAATTAGTTGTCTTCTGTAGGGATTCTAATTACTTCAGACTTAAAATGATTTAAACGTGCTTTCTGTGTCAGTGCCAACAAAATACCCAGACATGGGCTGTGTAACGTCACGCTAGGTCTTTGTAGAGTGATTCTGACTGATTGCCTTCGGTAAGCATCATATATCCTCTTATTTGGTGACGTTTCTTCTTCCGCCTTGCGCTCGTCATCAACTACAAAATAGCAGGCACCTATCTCTTCATTTTGGTTTGGACAGTCTGAGAAATTTGCGATTTAGTTGATCACTCTGCCCAATTCTAACGCGAAAGTTCCCGATTAATTCGTACTGTTGCTTCTCAAGCTGTCCAGTGACGTAGTAACACTTGAACGACCAGGAGGGTGCACATTTGGTTTGGTGTCATTTTGTGAAATTCAGTAACCTAATGCTGGATGTTGAAGGCCAACATTGCAGTGTTGCTAAGTGGCGAAGTATAACGGCCACAGTGAACCACGATCGTAAAACAGTCGTAAACTCCACTTGCTTAAAGGCGGTCAATTTTGCATATACTTCCAACTTGCCACGGAGTTGAAAAGCAGACTAGGGAATCTGAAGAACTTCTTACGTTCACCGGATTTGACACAAACAACGTAGCACAATTACTCAACCGCAGTTTCCCCAAAATGACAACTAGCTGATGTGACATAATTGTTATCTTGAAGCTAAGCGGCAACTATGATCCTTCCTCTTCAACCAACACTACAAATTTAATGTACAAACCTTTGATTCAAGTACGGCATTTCGAGGAACAATTAATATAACACTCATTTCTGCCTTGAAGGCTAGATCGTAGGCTCTGGTTGACACATCTATTACGTCCTTTGCACGCTACCTGTTATGTTTGCCGGTAAGACGCCATCACCCGCGACCGAGGTCACTTCTCCATATGGGCGTGCGGGTGATAGCTATATTGACCCCTCGAAGTCAAGGTACTTGCAGCGTTTAAACAAACTGCAGGAGTGAATATAACCAGTTGTGCAGATTACCCGACGGTTACCAGCTGCGTTATTACCAAAATCATTTACCTGACTCTCTTGAGTGGATTGAACAGAACTTTGTAAATTACCCAGAATGCTTTTGGCACTAATATCCGACAAATTTTCACGACATGACACAAAATGAAAGTGACTTTATGATCACTTATTCAGGTTGAGGGATGCTCTGTTATTCTTTTTAGCTCTCTAGCCGTTCGACCGTTATGTGCCTTACAATAGCAGAACAAACACAGTTTAGACATTGAGAGGTAACTCGTACTTAGGACTGAATCTGGGCATAGATCTAAACGTGAACCTGCTTCTCACTGAGGCACCTGAACAAGTCTCATTGTTGGTTAACCCTCACAAGTACACCTTATTCTTTTCCCAGAACGGAAGTTTATTTTGCGCTATTACGACGGAGTGTAACCACTAAGGCTTTGATTTTGATCCATAACTGCTTAGTATATCTTTTGGAGTTGCACTGACCCAATGGCAAATGATCAAAACATGTTTGTCACACTTTGTTTATTCCAATTTAATGGAAGTTTTTATATCGAAATGTAAACCCCAATTGACGGTGTTATCGTCTTGCGTTTGTGAAATATTCCATAAAGTCTACCTTCGTGAGGACTCCAATAAATTCCTTTCAACAGAATGTACTCATGATCAAACTTTTTAAATTTTTACTTATCCTCGCTTCTGGCCAACTGTACTAGAATAATTTAGCTGAAAAAGAAGCAGCAACTTTGTCATCCCTCCGTGCTTCATCTTCAGGAAAGTTTGATTAAAAAACAGGTGTACAGCGGTTGCAAGGGTGCTGTTGGCCAGAGTAAGGGTCTCGAAGAGGTAATTGGAACAACGGTAGTGAAATGGCTCAAATTGTAATTAAAAGATGAAAAACTCCTGAAGCCACTGTTATAGACAATGAATAGATTGTACTGACCACGGTGTTATGCGCTAAACGTAGCGCAATTAGGTTTCTTATACGATTCTATGTTGCCGGAACAATACCAGCGCATGTCTAAAGTTGTACAAAATTTGTTTTAAAAAGAAGTACCACACGTTTTAGTGGCCACGGCGACGGTTAGGATGTGCTTTTTATTAGAAATTTGCAACACTTAACTTAGTCCACGGAAGCTGACGAACGTGTAATGTTTAAACGAAACTCCCAACGCTGTCGTTAAGTTAAACGATACCATTATTTGTGTCCAACTAAATGTTACGTAGTTTGCACATGTAGGTTTACATTTGGGGCCACATTACTTAGTCTACAGCAATGTCACAGCTTTTCTGAGCTGCTTGCTCCATTAACTAAAGCTGATGTGTGAGTGAAATCAAACATTTTGAATAGAAATGCATTCTGGAGGCTTCGTCAAGCATTCCTGTATCTTCCACCGATTCCTTGTGTGATTTTTTGTCGTAAAGTAACCATTATAGGAAAGTTTATGATTCACGTAGAGAGGATGTGGATGTCAATTTTAGTAGAATACCTCCAACCACCAGTACCACCAGCTGTATCAGCAGATCTGTTTTTTAGATAGCTGATGAGAGAAATAGTTTTCATGCTAATCATGTATCAATGCTGATTTGTTTATTTCCTCATGTTATATTTCTTTGTACCTTAAGTGCTTTTTAATCAACCATCCGGACGACAAGTCCTCTTTGTGGATGTACACGTTTACCTGCCGTGATTCTTGTGATGGCGAGTCCGCCGCAAAGCCATCCGCCTTTGATCAGCTGCGGTCGTGCTTTACCAGTCTCCTATCGTTCAGGTTTCTCAAGAAATGAGGTCATAGGTGCATCTCTTCCGCTTGATTCCGTTTGTAGAATGACCGTGGCACGCATGCCGAACCAAAAGCATCGGTACATGTTTCGAAGATGTGTGTACATGTACGAAGTGACTATGTTTCCACACAGCAATGCAACGGCAACTCAAAGGGGTGACGTTGCGCACACCGAATGAAAAACTAAGCCTCCCTCAAGAGATAGCTGTCGTATTTCTTTTTCTTATCATTTGTTTATGTAAAAATCAACCCACGTTCAATAATTACAAGACACGTTCCTTATTTATGTGGCCTTTTCATAAAATGAAATTACTATGAGAACATCGTTTCGTGATTCGGGTTAGTTAAAAGGCATGTTAATTAGAAAATGTCTAATTAACTTCCGATTTTCCGTGCGCCAACAAAAACGATACACTGGCCAAGTGAAAATTTAGCACCGGTTTAACCCTGTAATCATGTCTCATTATTCAGTTAGACTTAACGGCTACCTATTCTTCCTGATCAGTATGTAGTACAGCTATAGATAAATACTGAGCTACTGACTGGTAACTCTGGGTATGTGAACATATCGTGCATTAGAGACCAATGGTAACTACAAGCTAACTGCAGGATTATCGGTTATTGTTGAAATCGTGTTTATTGTTACTCCACCCGAGGTTAACTGCTTAAGCAATATTCGCAGTGGAGTACGATAGAACTCTTAAAAGTATTTTGGATGTAACCACCACAAAAGCAAATGCACCTTGGGAAACAGGGTTATCCTATGATAACCCGAACCTGTGTTTACCCACTAGTAAAATAAGAATGCACCGTGTTAAAGAACTAGCACAGTAACGAAGCTTGAGTCAAACGCTTCTATCCAGAAACGACTAACCGTAACCATAGGAATTCAACAGCTACAAATGAATGTAGGTGGCTTTTAGGTTGGCGAATATAAACAAAAACGAAAGTGACATAGCAGCAAGAAAACGGATAATTCCACTAAATTCAATACTGTTACAAAATACAAACAGATATCCAACTGGTTAAGAAAGAGCCATAGCTTATCCCCATTAATCCACTTAACCAATTATCATCCGTATTCAGTTCGTCAGTGAACCATTTTAAATCTGGATCAAACATCTTTAGCATTTAGAATGTCGCCAAACTAGACGTACATAATTAGAGTTGTTCAATTTTGTTGGGCCTGCATTCGAGATTCAACAGTGAGTCGTTACATGTTAAAAATTCTTTTCTTCTATGTTTACGGCGACTAAGGAAAATTACGAAACTGTAAAACTGTCTGCTTAGGCTTAGGTTTCAACAACCTTCGGTTGGCCCACATGTATATTTTTTAAAACCGACCAAAGATTTCAAGTTTTCATGGGAACGGAGTATTATTATTGAACGGCTAAATATAATAGTAAACGGCCGGAACAGAATAAAAGCCATCTCACGATTAAAAGGACTCCTAATCAGTGACAAAACCGCTTTGCGTCTGGGCCTGAAAAGAGACAGAACGTGAATGTGTAGTTGCGTTTCTCTATAAGTGCCTGTCGTCGTTGGATGATAGATTAACGATTGTATCATAAATGCTGATAAATCAAAATGCTTAAAAAGTCGGTGAATTTCAGCCATTTTTTTTACTGACCGATGGGGTGATTAAACTGACGGACTTCATGCGAGATAGATGTTGGTTTTAGAGACGCTGAAGCTAGGGACACCGTAGAGAGTGAAAACTGTAGTGATGCAAGAAGTCAATTATGCGAACAGCTGTTTTCGGTCTTTCTCGTCGGACTTTTACAAAGACATACGGTACATGCTGTTTACATATGAAAAGGAAGAACAAGTCCTGTGGGTCATTGGAATCATAGACGTGGGGCGGATCGCCGTCTACAGAAGGGAGGAAGGAGTGTTGGTGAATGTGTGACACTGTTACTCGTGCCTATCCTGAGACATGCATTCGTTGGAGTCACATCGCTTCCGGAAAAGAAGATGAACGTGTTTATGCAGTGTTTGCAGGTTGAAGCAAAATGGCGAGTGGAGAATAAGAGAAATAAATTGACTAGTGTGTTGAACCCCGTCAAACCACAGGCTCAGTTTTCCAACTATCCAGAACGGTATATCGACAACTATGCATCCGTTCTTTTGAATCGTACTATGTTAGAAGTAATATCGCTAGACCCCAAATTTTGCTATCCGAGATATAAATTTAACCGACTCGATTCTGAAGTTAAATGTGAAGGCCTGCACCAACAAATGGGTGGGCTCGTTCCATCTTCAGAATTTGACACGGAGCATTGCGAATCTAATCTAGTGAATACGTGATACAAATGTGGGAATAGCAGGGTACACAGCTGTAGTCTATTGAAGCGGGAACATTTAAAAGGCACATTTTAAATGGCAAAAAACGTGCACGAAGGAAGATACATAAGTTGGACCTGCTCTGTAAGACTGATACCGACTGGTACTTAAATGGAGAAAGGGGATCCAGAGGAAATTCGAAAGGAAGAAAAAACAGAAGGCCAAATTAAGCTAAACTTTGTGACTGATTTGTATTAGTAGGATATTTGCATGAACCGAATGCTTTTTTGGGGTCAAATATGAATGACTAATAGTATAATTTTGTTCTTCTTTTATCAGTTGATACTGTACTCCGGTGACTTGGGGACCGAATCATATGTAACTTCGAGGGACTAACCAAAATTCAATGGTTTCACTGAGAAAGAAGCTTCAAACGATGACGATGTGGTTGTCAAACATGAGTCCCCAAATAGGGGTAGTGATGGTTGAAGTACAAAGTTAAAAACTTTTGTTTTATTATTAAACCTAGTGATAACTACGTTGGGAGCTAAATTCGATAAGAATCACAACATGCTGATAGGGACTGTATTTGCATGATGTATATTGCTATTCCGTACTAACGGAGGCGAGTAATAATGCGACTTTAAGAAGTAACGTGAACAGACAGCTGACTTTTGCAGTCAAATAGTTGAGTTCTTTGTACATCAAACCGCACAAAATATGAATGGACACAGAGCTGTCAGAAGAACCCAGTGTTTAGTTAAAGGACAACGACCGGTATGAAATTCAGGATGTAAAATTCAAATTATCATCTGTAATTTCTAGTCCCATCAAGTAACTCAAAAAGACTGCACGCAACACAGTATGGACGGTTACAAGTTACAGCGGAATACTTCATAACATCAACTTTTAAAAATGTTACTGGTAGACAGTATCTGAATAACGAACTGAAGGTGGTATTAGTATTGCTGTGTAACAGGCAGTTTCACTGAGTAGTATGCTACACACAAGCGACATTTAGGGACAAAAGGGGCAAACCCCAACGTCAGAAAGACGACGAACCAGAAGAGACTATCGGAATAGTGTGTACACGCTATGTGGAAGTGCCAACAGAGCAAATGACAACGTACTGCTAACCAATGTGTGTGAACGCAGGTCAGCCGTGCAAATGAGTGTACGTGTTCGTGGTCCTATGTTTTAACAACTTGTGCAGGAGTTCACATAGTAAACAACCTTGCAGGCTAAGCGTGTTTTGCGGTCACATCAGTGTGTTAGGTACATCCAACAAGAGTTAACATCTATTTGGGCGGTAAAACTAGTTCACTTCAATGAAAATGATAACTTCACCTTAAATGGGGAGTCCTTATCACGATATTAACGAGTGGACTGAGCAGAGCAATTCTGGTTATTTTGCCTTCAAAATGATTGAGCAAACCAGACACTACTCAAACAAGGTTTTGGTTGACCGTCTTCGTTTGATAATTTGGTCGCGCTGTTTGTAAGTCTGCTGGCGTTTTGGTCAACATCTAATATCGCCCAGTAGATTTATTGAGATCGGTGATTTCAACCTGTCCAGGAAATTCTAATCGCGGGGTTATCGATTGGTGTTTACAGACAGTAACTGTGTCTCCTCCCGAGGCAATCGGGCAACCCGATCATCACTCACAAGCGAAATTGGTTGAGCGTTCACATATGATAATTCGGCCGTGCCTAATGTGAGGTCAACGGCGCAGTGGCCAACACGGTTGCCTCAAGAACAGCGTGTCCGTGGTTCAGGTCCCGGCAGTGGCGATGATATGCACTACTGACGAGCTCTAACTCGAGCGAAACTCGAGTCTAGTGCTTCCTCTGTTCGAAAGGGGTCGACTGGAAAGTCTATGGGAATGCGACAGCTGCGATCAATTGTGGGTGGTGCTCAAATTGAAAGCAACCAAATCCCCGACAACTCATCAGTAACCTGATATCAAAAGCATAAGGGACGGAGTGCAAATACTGGTCCGGACGAGAATAGCCACTTGTGATGAGCTCTAATAGGACCGAAACCCGAGTCCAGCGATTTTTTACAATGTGGACTAGCCAGAAGGCTTATCTGAATGCAACAGGTGCAATCAGATGTGGGCGATTTTTACTTTGAGGCAGTAGAACTCCCCGAACTTTTATTAACAATTGGGTAAACAAATCGGGGAGCAAATTGACGATATTTGGTTCTCAGTTGCAAAAGTAAACGGTCTATTTCCTATCAGAAAAAACGTACTTTGAGACAAACTTCACAGCACAAAGTACTGAACTAAGTATCTGTCGACTGCATATTTCTAACATAAGATACTTTGTTTGTGTTGTCAACTTGTGTAACTGATTGTTTGGCATATCTTGGACCATCAGTTGATCAGATGTAATGGTAATGCTGTTTCTGATATGTGAACAATATCAACAATGAGAGCAAACGAGTGTGATGGGCCTTATAAATTGGAAATATGCAAAAACCCTGAACTTCTCATTGCTAAAGAATTTGCGCTCTGGAAAAGCATAAAAAAGGAATTTGCAAAATAGAAAACGAAGCATTGCATATTACCAGAATTTGCGTTAGTTGATGTGCTAAGCTCACCTCATTATTGAATGCAGTACGCAGAAATGGTACACAAGTGAAGGCTGTTGCTAACATCTAATGGAATTAGCCTCACTCCATTATAGTTCTAATAAGCAGTTTGGTAGAGTTGACCGTTTAGAAGACCGGTGACAAAAACAGTATACCCAAATGCGGCAGGCGCTTTACCAAGTGAGCCACGAAAATATGCCGGGAACAAGGAAATTTTACATTTGGACTCTGTTGGCAACCCATCCGACGGTCTTATAAGAAACCCACCAAAGGACCCAGGGATCCATTACTCCAGCAGGATGTCCAAAGCTGCTTACACTAAAATCCATTACTACCGCCAGTGAGCAATGAAATTACAATACTAAACAGTTGTTTGTCAGATTCATCATGTTCAGTCACTTGAAGAGTTCGGCAGCCCTCAGCCGGAATTTATAAACTACTTTCGGTTTGAATACCGTTTCAGATTCTGCAGAAACCCCTTCTCGGGATTGACAATCTATCTGAATATGAGTAAGTTAGCTTGCATTACGTGAACAATAAAGGCTTGATTGTTATGTGCAGCGTTAAGTTGGACCCATAACTTATCAGACTGTACGTCATTGCTGGCATAGTCTCCAGTATCCACATCCTTGTGTACGTGTAGTATTCCTGTGTAGACTAGTTGACGGTGTAACCTTTTCTTTGAAAAGCAGTCTTCAAAATGGCTCTACCGTTAGGTACGTAAAGTACGAACAGACCATCTGGGCAACTACTGCTGAAAAATCTGTCGCTAGGTGTTAGTAAAGTGGCACGACGTGAGGTAGAGTATTGGGATACCTAAGACCGCCGATAGGCAAATAGGCACAAAAAGCATGTCTTACACAATTATATTCAAAACTTGCCGTTGGTACACTGCACGATTACAAGCTCTCCATGTTTCTATCTGTGGAAGCATACAAGGTTTTCCGATGAGGGACTCAACATTGTGCAGCATTTTTTGGAGAATAAGAATCAATGTACATCATGTATTTCTGTGTTTACATATTTTTTTCATTTTCTGTGTTTGTATGACTTTCTAACAAAATACCACATATACAACATTGAGGGGTGTGAGTTCTGTTCTATCGTGCATGCTATATTCTCTTGTTATTCATAAATTTGCAACTAATAGTACGAGATAGGTTAGCATAAGTACTGGATTTTCTGACCAGAATTCAAATTTGACCTGTGTCATAATCGGAATTCTTAGTCAGGTATGTGTGTCTGGTAGATTTCGATCATAAGTTGTGCTACCGGTAACGCAGACGCAGAAGTTTGTTGTCAGTAATTTATGTGTTGTTTAGTTGCACCGTTTATTCAAGAATTCTAATATCCGTACTGATTTACAAACCCCACTGTGTTTGAAATAAACAACAATTCACGACCAATTCACAAATAAGTTGTTATATACTGGACTAGTATATATGCTTAACAAACCGAGCAGCACAGTATAAAAATGCTCCAGAAGTTTGCCACTCAGTGGTCACTGTTAAGCCGGACCAGCGGAGTTGATGTTTTTCTAGGGCATCTTCATTGACTGATGCGACCAACTGCTTGATCAAATCGATAGCACGTCGCAAAGTTGTGTGTAACATGGGTATACTATTAATTTTTGCATCGCCCAGGCGGAAACGTAACCTTATCAGTGATTTAACGATTAGGGGGACAGAAATATGTACTACGGATGCCACGAATAAGAAATGAAATCCATTGCCCGTATCTTGCGAACAACATAGTGTCCTGATCTTTTGTAAGGTGCAACGCGGTCACAACAAAATCACACAATACAGTCGTTGAAGTGGAAAAGAACACAGTACCATTCGGCTTGCGTCTTAAGTGAGATATCTTAATGGGAATTTAGCAATTGTGGTCCTCAGTAGTCTCTCAACAGCACATTCCTAGCACTGGCCGTAGGTAGCTGGTTCACAACAAGGTCAATTCTCCCGATCAGTGAATGTTCGTGCACATGTTAGTTTGACGAAGGACGTTCATCAGCAGAAATCAAAGAGTAGTAGTAGTAATTGCTCTTCGGAATGACTGGGAAGCAGTATGTTGTATCGTGTTGAAATAGCCTACTTAGAAGTCAACAGGAGTGAGTGAATTGGAAAAACAGCGAGAAGGCAGAAGCCTAGGTGAAGCCTGTCAGTACCAAACCAAAAAATAACATCAGGTTTGAACGGTATTATAAATTATTGCAATGTTACTGGAGTTAAAAGTCACCCGCTGAAGAGCGTCTCCCAGTAAAAAAGTACTGCATAGGCACAACACACAATATTGCGGCTGGTCTATTTTGTTGAGGTACCAATGTAGTCACTGAACCTTTTCCAGGCGTTGAAGCTGGAACCAAGATGATGTCAATCAACCCAACAAACTAACTTAGCTTGACTTAGCGCTGCAAGAAACAAGTCCAAGAATCGGAGCAGTCAGCGCATAATTAGTTGATACAAGCCATCATACCGAGGTCGCACAGATCATCCGTACAGCCTACAGAGTGCGTCAATCCCAAATGATCCAACGGCAAAGGCTGGTCACTTCTAATTTGATCGATTGTGGTTGCTAACCATAGCTCTTCGGTAGTACAGACTATCCGTCTAGGCCCGGCAGCTGTTGCGATCATACTGTCTGGTTCCATGAACTGCCGCGATCTGAACCACAGTTTTGTCACGCAACCATGTGACAGTCTTCAAAGCAATTAGCAGCACTATTCTTGGGTTGCAGTTCTAGATCCAAGCCCAGAGACAATTTTTCGGGTGACTAATAACATTATCCAATGTGATACTGTTACATTTGCACTTTGGAATAGCATCGGAGGACCAGACATGGATTCGCACTTAGAGCATCTACGACTGCACGAGGTTAACAGAATCGCAATGGCAAAAACCAGAAGACGGAAACAGAGCCGAGAGTAATTAATATGGACAACCGAGGGCGATGAAAATAAACTACATCGCGTAATGCCCAAAAGTTGGTGAACAACTACAAATTTTTTGATTGGGAAATCTTGTGTTGTGGAAATTCGTCACACAGGCGCAACACACGACATCTCAGATGGTCATATGTTTCAGTGGTCATGGACGAAATTCAGGCGTTATGAATTGAATGACGGCGATGGTTGTCCAATCACCACAACTATATTAATTTCGTTGGTTTATACAATAGGTTACTGGAGATAATAAATAAATACAATTGTCTTAAGCTTATAAATAACAAGTGTTGATTCCGTTGGCTGTTCTGATGTAAACCTTTTGCTGAAGCGCAGCAAAATATGGCCGAATCGTTTATTGCTTTTATTACTTACACACCTATGGCCTAACACACCACTTTCCCCAAAGTCACTGAATAAACAGAATGGACTAGATAGACGAGCTAGTTGAAGAAGTACGCCCAAATAACCCACTGAATTTGTCGTATGTACGCGTATAATAAGCGGTAAACGAACTAAGTCCAATGCCGTTCCCACCTTAAAGGTCGAAACCGAAGAAGGTTCAAAATCAGCATTAAGTATCTTCGAGTGTAGAAGACAGAGTGTTGATGTTCAACAAATAATGAGGTTGTATAACAAGAAACGTTGGCTCAGTTCTGTGCATCTAATCTCTTATTACTTGTCAATAACTTGCTGTATGACTGTGATTTCCGATATTGAATGTTTGTTCAGAGCAAGACTTCTACATGCAACAAGTGTTCTGTTTAGTGCCTAGAGAAGGCCAGCTTTATTTTAACTGTTTTGATATAGGATGCTCTGCTAATCTGTTGTAAATGCGCGAGCAGTACACAAAACTGTTAGCCATGATGGACGTCAGTTTGCCCACAACGACTAATCATGCATTAAGAATAAGTCATGACACCTTCATCTATCATCATTGTCGGAATCCAAGGAAGTGTCACCGACGTAATTAGACAAGTTCTTTCTGAAAAATAAAAATCCCTAGAATGTTATTCTCTACCGAATCACTATTTTTTTCAAAATGATTGTCAAAAACGAGTGTAATGCTTTAGTGGAATTCGAGTATAATTGGATCAAAGTATGTCCGAAAATAAATGTGAATTGTCATTTGTCAAATGGTACACATGAACTTGAATCGCTCCACGCTGCCGGTGCACATCCCTACGACTTATACAATGGTACATTACTAATACATGATTGGTGCTTTCACAATCAGATATATCTTCTTCAAAATCCCCTGTCGAAGTGCATCACTAGGTTTGAATATAGCTGTTGCATTTGCCCATCAACAGTGAAAACCTATTCAGCAATCTGGCTCATTCAGTAGTTCACTTGATTAGTTAGCCCTACTCGTGGAGCCATCGACCGGGGTTATCAGAAGGGTCATTGCATTTTCTCTCAAGGCTGTCAGACATTCTGAGCGTTAATCGCAAGCAACTGTGGCTTACCGATTAGCTGTGATAAATTAGTCGTGTTTGAACTGAGACATTGTCAAAATGGTGTTGCTTTTAGAGAATGTGGACCGGAGTTAAAATAAAGGCCGTCACAAATATATATAACACAAATAAGCTCCATTGAATACAAAACTCAAGTCTAGTACCTAATTCATGAGGTTTTAGTCGGAAATTTTGTCTGGATGTTAAGGCCTCAGTGTAGAAGTGATGAAAGCAATTTAGAAAGCAACCGAATTATTGTGACAGAGAATACCGTTGCTTGCTTCCATCAGATAAACTGTGTTCACCCGGCCTATTGTGTAGATTGGCTCTCGAAACAAATACTGCCCTTATAACAGTACAGATAAGTAATTTCGCTAACTGTCTTCTCTCCTAAGCTATCGAGTGTTGTTCTGGCAACAGCAGAAAAAGGGCCACTACGCCGACAGTGATGGGGTGGCGCAATACAACGTACTAGAGGTCACAATTGTGACTATTGGTCAAGCGCAATCACTTACACCGGTGGCAGTTGAATAGTCTCCACCGTTCCGTTAATATTTGCAATATTTCATAGTACGTGGACTTTTCTGGTCTGTTCACACCATCGAAGTTCGTTCATTGGATTACCGTATTTGGCTAGGCATTTGTAGACAGTTTTGTCTTAGAAATGTGCAACCAGTTCAGTCTAACCCAATTATGCATGTTGAGATACCTAGACGTACTTCTTGAAACCAACTGTATCCAACAGACTTTGAGCCAGCGTATCCGACAAATAACCACTTAAGTGAAAAGTGAAACGGAATATCCCTAGTACTGTCAGAAACGTTTCGTTCAGAGATTTGTTACTGTTGTAACTGGATCTGCGGCGTACGAGCGCGTAAACAGACAACAGAATAACGGTTAGTGAAATGATAGACAACGGAACGACGGTCAACGATAATGAGCAACTGACCACGGAATATGCTCGACTAATTCGAATCTTCCCGGCCAACCAAACTACCCGAAGTTAACGCATAAATACAGAAAAAGTACTGGTCTACGGACAGAGTTCTTCCTGTGTCGCTCAATCCGAAGACAACACGGTCACAAACTAGATCATATTTAGGGAGTTTGCGGCCAATCAGAAAACAAGGACAGAAGTGGACCAGACAAATATCCAGACAGTACAGTGATGCCCTAATTAAAGGATAAGCGTGTGGGCGGAGTGCCAGAAATCGGCACAAGGATGAGAACGCTCGTGAAGGGCAAAGTGGAACATGACCGTGCCAACTTTGAAGGTCACTTCGGACAGGAAGCGATAGGCCTTTCCAAAAGCAAATGAAAACTCTATTTTCGGGGAATTGGGTTCTTCCCCGACAGTCACGCTACAGTTTTGAGCATTTCTCCTTTAATGAAATGTAGGAGTTCTATTAAACTTACTAGAACGATCCTCGGGCGCTTTCCCTGTAGACTATAATGTTGAACTGGGGGCATTTGAATTAAGTGATTTTCTAGCACGTCACAATATGTGTCGAGACGCTATTACGGTTGATAAAAACGAGGCTTATCCTTAAGTTTGAGTTTGAATATCGAAAATTTCGCGTGACACTTTCTGAGAACACAAAACCCCATCTTTGCTGATACCCATAACATCCCCAAAACAAGTGCATCTTTTTATTACTTAGAAACATGCTGCGCCAAAAGCGAAGAACATGGTTGGATAAACTCATTTATCAAAGGTAAGATCTGTAACAAAGCTGACTACAGCCACTATTTCCTTGTACCTTGCTCAGTGGGTTTGCTTAGTAAATCAATACCAATTTCACCATGTTCCAGTGGCTCTCTTCATTATGTGAGCGAATTAATATTTTTGACTCCTTAAAATTCCAGCATCCTGCAAGCAGTCCAGCAACGATCAGAAAAGTGATGTTTCCCAATCAAGGACTACATGTTCACAACTGTTTCTGATGACGATTGTGAAGAAATCTTCGTAGAGCCCAGTATATTAAGGGCATGTTTCGCAAGTTTGCGGCTTAAAGTTAGCAGAGTATATAGTCATCGTCCAAGTGTTCTTTCCTCCATCACCAGGAGAAAGCAACAACGAGGCTCGCATGATGGACTTAACAAAAAAGAGTTTCTTGGCGTTAACAGAACACTCAAAATATTGCGTCGGGTTTCTACTTTACCATGGCTTATACACACCCTCACTGCAAGCTATTTTGATACTACGAGAGACAAATATGTTAGAACATGTGGATCGAGCTGCGGTGAAAATCCTAATGCTTCTTTGAAATTGTGGAGCTTTACCCATTGATATTTGGAGGTCCCGCATATAGCGAGCCTTATTTTCAACTTTTTACACGGGTGTTAGAACAAATGATTATCATTGTTGATTCAACTGAGCTGTGAAATCTCAGTAAAATCAGTGTGAATTAACACAGTGTTAGACGACTCGTCATGTCACGTTGGTCATCGGAACAGTCTCTTGCAAATTACTGTTAATACTTCCATACACTAGAACAAAAAAGTCTTCACCTTTGGTTTGTAGTTAGAGATAGACATGTTGTTACCAAATGGTTATTGAAGTGGTGTGTACTTTGTTTACTGAGATTACTACTAATTGAACTCCATGGAGTATCTATTATTTGGCAGCGCTTTTATAGTAAACTCAAATCGATGCAATCTGCAAAACAAGGATACTTACAGTTCGCCTTTATGAAAGGTTTGTCTGGCTTCTTTGACTCCAACTGTATTAATTATATCAGTCTATCTACACTGTTTAGCTTCACTTACTTTCCAGCCCGCATACCGCTTTCAACTCGTTAGTCCATAATTTTCACGCCTACATCTAAATTATCAAATCACTGCTTGCCCTGTTTCTCGCTCTGATCTGTGTCATGTGTAAACTGTCATGTATGACCTGATTCCAGCTTTGTTACTTCAAAATCGAGTAACTAGAACGGTCAACAAAAACGACCAGGGTGATACAAACAAAACACCAATGCTTGACATATTCCGTGCAGTAGCTTTCGCTTTGCTAAAATAAAATTAGCCATTTTTATACAAACTGCGTATAGCAAAAACAACTGAACGAACCAACCACATAGTTCTGACCTTTCACGTTCTAATAGTTCAATCAATTCCACGGCAATGAGATTGATTGCGTCAGCGCCTTCTGCGCACACAAAACTGGCCGATGTTGTTTGATGAGCATTGCCTCGCTAATCGCTAACAGTTTCGGATTGCGATTATGTAACAATATCTTGAACGATTTAACAGGGTCAACTAGGTGACCGGTTGCTACAGTGTGTTTGGCGATCGATGAAGCTGGGGCCTTCGAGCTTGTTATAACTATTTGAACTCCCTCCACCCAAACCTCTGTGTATCTTATGACGTGGAAGTTAATAATTGCTTGCCGTTCCTAGACATTCTTATAACCAGACGTCAAGATAGTACATTACAACGATCTGTTTATCGCAAGCCAACTTGGAGTGGACAATATTTGCAGTTCTCCAGCTTCGCGCCAATTGCTTATAAACGAGGGCTAGTGAAAACGTTATTTCACAGAGCCAGAATGATTTGCACTGCAGATAGATTAGGGAAAGAAGAGTTTATTAGGAAAACGCTGGTGGATAACGGCTATCCTGAAAAGTTTGTGGATATCCACAGTAAGAAGAAAGAGCCAAAAGTGGTAAGCTGCAGTGCGCAGAAAAATAACATATTTCTGCAAATTCAATTCAAAGGTGACCACTTGATTAACAACATTAGTCACAAATTGATATCGGCGTTGCAGCGCACCTACCCAGCGGCCCAACTACGCATCTTGCTGAGCACTAGGGGCTTGTCTCTTCATAACGGCGATACACACTCAACCGATC
Source organism: Paragonimus skrjabini miyazakii (assembly GCA_014338405.1). Lineage (NCBI taxonomy): Eukaryota > Metazoa > Platyhelminthes > Trematoda > Plagiorchiida > Troglotrematidae > Paragonimus > Paragonimus skrjabini miyazakii. Next base: position 121,052 of record JTDE01000496.1, read on the forward strand.
AGTCTGTCTCCCACGTAATCTACCAGTTCAATTGCAGTTGCAATGACGTCTACATAGGAAGGACAGATCGGCGTTTGCATCAACGTATGGCTGAGCACATTCCTAAGGGGTTATCAACGGCAATCTCAAAAACGACCTATTGACGGTAACAAGCTCGAAGGCCCCAGCTTCATCGATCGCCAAACACACTGTAGCAACCGGTCACCTAGTTGACCCTGTTAAATCGTTCAAGATATTGTTACATAATCGCAATCCGAAACTGTTAGCGATTAGCGAGGCAATGCTCATCAAACAACATCGGCCAGTTTTGTGTGCGCAGAAGGCGCTGACGCAATCAATCTCATTGCCGTGGAATTGATTGAACTATTAGAACGTGAAAGGTCAGAACTATGTGGTTGGTTCGTTCAGTTGTTTTTGCTATACGCAGTTTGTATAAAAATGGCTAGTTTTACGTTGGCGACTGATGAGAGTAAATCGAAATGTTAACATCTCGAGATATGTCTTCTCTCTGTTTTGACTAAATGGATTAAGGGAACTCAATGTTTGAAATTAAAATGAAATTGTAAATTTTGTTCAAAAACTCATCTTAAAAATGTATAAATGAGTTTTTCTCCACATATATGTATACAGGGACTTGGCAACCCACCCTTAGTTACCTCTGTGAGACGTCCACGCACACTAAAAGTTTACTTGTGAATTTTTCTCCCAGCAATTTTTGATTATATTTTGAATCCACACTACATATATGGCGACAAGTTTACTCAGTACAACGCTCGAAACAGGAGTAAATGTTTAATAAATTTATTAGCAATCATTGGTGGCTTCTAGTCTTTTACAATTCATTTCAGCATTTATTGTGCCTAAGCACTTCACACCTAGAGACACATTTTGTTGTAATTGTTATAGTTGGCTATCGTATTAGATCATAACCACGCTGATGGCGTCATCTGCCCTCAATTTTTTCTTACCACAACTTTTTCTATCTCAGTCTTGACTTCCTACGCAATCTACTGTGACACCCTGGCCAATGCTGTCGTTCGTTTTTTGTCTGATTCGATTAGCATATAGACGAGCTTATCTTTTTTGACTTAATAGATATGTTACGACTTTCTTATACATTTTTTTTCAACGAAGTTTCCAGAAATATGTTTCGTTGAAGTGACAGTTTATGCAACACTCGAAGTATCGGTATCTCGAAATTGGTTGCCTTGAATTAGGAAACGTATGAGTAAATAAACGACAACCCGCTGCGGAGTAAGACGTTGTGTTATTTCATGCCGTTGTCTGGTAACGGATATAATCAATATCAATGGATACAATTATTTAAAAAACCACGGGCAGATATTCAATAGTCAGTCCGCGTTTTCACCTTGTTATGGATTGTTTTGTGTGGCATGTTGGCAACAATTAACACGCACGATTTAGCTCCATTCAGAAGTCATTGATATGTTGTTAAAACGTCTGAGTGGATAACACGCATTCCGTTCTGACTTTCTACCTCTAGTTATAATTAATGGATAAGTGGATCTGAGTGAGGAAAATTGAAACCATCTTAACTTCATAACATGTCCAATCCCGATAGGCTTCCCAATCAGCCCATTTACAAACGAGAGCGAAAATTCAATTTCTAGTTATGATAAAGTTTGCTTCATTCAGAATTTGAACCCCGATTTACGTTTTTTGATTAATGTGGTCAGAGTACTACTGGCCTCATAATTAGTGTGTCTGCATTAGCCTCGGGAGAAGGCACGGTAAACGTCTCTTTAGCCTGGATTGCTAACATTATACCCAGTATAAATCATTTATACTGAGACTGTCTTATAAATCTGTTGATTGCTAATAGTAATGTGTGATCAGTAGTTTGGTCTCGTCTAAAGTGGGGTCAATATCACAGTGAATTAAGTAGCGGTCTAATGAGAAAGTGCATTAGAGTCAAGCCCTTGTCGTTTCACGGATGCGCATTGCCAATACATTTCAACAAGATCAAAACTGAACATTAGTGCTTCCAGTTAAACTTTCACGTTTCACTAGTCTTATACTCGAGATCACAGATGACTGTTTTGCAGCATAAATTGAAGGTCATTGAGCGGAAGTCTGTGAACATTTGAAATCCCTTAACACTTATCGGTAACCGAAGTTTCTGGTTTAGTCACTGAAGTGTTGATCTAAACATTTTGCCCCAAAACGCCAAAACCCTGTAGATCTGTCTTTTGGCTATTCGTTGAAACCGGATAAAGGTATTAGCAATTGTGGTCAACCCTAGATGATTATCAAGTTGACCGTATCCAGCTCCAAAAGAATGATGTAGAGTTCAACTTCCGCTCGAGGAGAACATGTACGTAGCCGATAATCTCTGGCTAAAGTAAACTTCAGGTCTAATAGTTCGTCTCAGAAGAAAGCTGTGTTCAACAACGAGTGAATTTCAGGTTACAAAAGGATGCGAAATCAACTCACAGTTGCTTTTAATCAACTCATCTTAAGTGTACTCTAATGTATGATGACTGGAACTAATATTTGTACAAATATAAATAGCCGACATAAGTGAACTAATTTGCTGGTGTCCCGCGTCAGTAGCGGTAGCTGTATGACTGCAGGTAATGAACACGCATGAAAACATTGCTGGTGCGTAGCATTTTTCAATTTGAAGGGGAAGGTAAACAGTAGGGGTTTCCACACTTATTGTTCGTAAACAGGCAAACG
>JTDE01000496.1:123851-134790 GCA_014338405.1 Paragonimus skrjabini miyazakii
ATTCACCGATATCCTGTAGAAAAAGAAATGCAAGCTATCCTAACTGATGAGGAAATAAAGGTTGTTTGGGCGGCTACTGTCGTCATATGAGATATTTCCACTTGGGGTACTTTATACTCTTTTTCTTTCTAAAATTTGTATAACTGTAATTTAGCTCATTTTTAATACACGTCAATAGGATGAGAACTGGTGTGCAGCTTGAATTACCTATAGGTCATGCTAACAAATATTGTTGTGGTATTTGAATATACTTAACTGTAATTAATGAGCACTTGCATGCCCACTGAATATGTTTTTAACCAAAAGTTAAAAAGTACTCAAGTGTAACGATTTCATTCGTGCTCAATCAAATGTTCCCGTTCATAGGCTTCAAAGTGGGATGTTAAATTTGACTGGCACTTCAACTAAAGCCCAGTAGTAGTACATATCCTTATCCAGAATGGTGATAGAACCGCGACTGTCATTTCTGGTAGCTGTGCGTCTTACACAATATCAAACCGCCCACACCTGAGACGAGTAAGTCGTCCGATAAATATTCAACTTTAATCTCATCTTAGCCATTTTGAGGCCGAAGTTTCAATTGCAATCAATTGGTATGCACAGTGTTAGTATGTTAGGTGATTTAACACCCACAAGTTTAACATCACCCGCAAGTACTCACAGTATTTTTAAATTTTTCTTGACAAACAGGAGAGTGAGACAACATGATTACTACTCTTAGGTGATTGTGGCTGCAGGCCATGGTGTATTGCAGTGATCACACTCCGTAACGGGAAAGCACATTCATCAACATCTTACAATTCCAATCAAACAGTAGATAAAGCGCCTACTAAACAAGACTGTTTACTTTCATTATCAGAAAATTGTCCTTGATTTCACTATGCAGTTGCATATTTGTGAAGGTAAACACTATCAGATCCAGGTGTCTCGTGTAAATTAAAACAAATAAATCATTGTCCGCTTTTCGTGTAAACACCATTGACATCTGAGGAGACCAACTACTAACAAATAGTGGATGCGAGATGAACAACAAGAACAAAGTATCAAAACCAGTACTGTTTTGAACTTAAACAACAGTCGTGTTCAATTTTGGGTTGGTTCCTTTTCGTACCAGCATCAAAAGCGAGTAGGGCCTGACAACTTAGTTGACCGTAAATTGCCCGACTGTAAAAGGCCTGTCATTCCGGTAATCGAAGATTGTCAGAAACATGATGTTCCCTGTAAAGCTTTCCACGTGTGACCCGGTTTCGTTTAGCAGGTAACATTAGACTGATGAAATTGCTGACCGACAAGTGGTTGTGATATCTCTTTTACATCGAGTGTACGCATATACCGCACCTGCACTGATTATGATCGATGAAAATTCGGAACCTAACTGAGAATTCTGTATCCCACTGATAGATAAATAGATATAGATTTCTGATGAGTAGTAGGGGATTTTGATTTTCATATCGATTGAACATCACTCACAATTGATCGCAGCTGTCGCATTCCCACAGACTTTCCAGTCAGCCCCTTTCGAACAGAGGAAGCACTAGACTCGAGTTTCGCTCTCATTAGAGCTCGTCAGATAGATTTGTTGAGAAGTAGGTTGAGTGATGGGGTAATTTTGTAACCACACAGAATCATGACTTAGACTCCTCTGTGTGATTACATTCAAGTAATGTCCATGTTGCTTACTCATCCCTGTAGGAGACAGCAGCTATTCTGTGACGCTGACTGGCAGGCCGGCGATCAGAATCACAGAAAGAAATATGCTGCTAAAGAGTGGAATACTCACTGGCGTGTTATACGGACGTTCACTTACTGTACGGTAATTTTCAAGAAAGCATTTGCCGAGAGGTGATCAAAATATGTGAGGAGGATAGAACAGTAGTCAACAAGATCGTTCCACATGGTCGTAGAGTAAAATGGCCACCTGCGCAAAAAAGCAGGTGCTTTATAGTCCATTATAAATGGGTACATCTACCGATTACACCTCATAGCTTAAATTTAGGTCCACGTAAGAGGCTTTGGCGTTGTAATTCAATGACTAATTTTTACTTACCCTAATGTTCATATGACTATCTGAATAAATTATTGTCAGCAGTTTAATATTCGTGGTCAGGTGTGTTCAGGACGTCTCATTAAGCGTACATCACTGGACAAAAATTATCAACTTGTGAATTCGACGATTAAACGCTGTTATTAAATTCAACTGCTAAAAATCAAACAGACCGCTTCCACCATTAACTGTGGGCATTCTAAATCGGATTCATAAACTACTTCATCAACGCTGTTCCCGTTAATTCTCCACCGTATTAGATATGTCGATTTTTCGAGCACTCATCGGTTCATGCATAGAGCACTCAGCGTGGTTGTCCCTTGAAGGTGCGACGAAAGATCTAATTCTGAGGGCGGCGTGGATATGCACCATTGAAGGGATGTGTCAGGAAAGAAAATGGAGTGTGATGCTTCTTTATGAAAGCGGCTAACCGAATAGCTTATGGGAATACGGTAATTATAATCATTTGTGAACGACCTTCGATTCACACATGGCCAGGCTTATTTGCACCCGTGATACACTGCAGACAGAAGAGGAGTTGCTGACGGAAACTTTGCTAGCGAACAGATACCCCGGCAAATTCATCAAGGCACATAATACGGTAAAGAAAAGCACCGAACCCATACCAAGGGCTCATAAAGAAGATATTTTCATATTCTTGCCATCCAAAGTAAAAATTGAAGTCAACTCTGGCTCTGACGTACGTGGCTGCGCAGTTGCGCTCATTTCAAACCACCGGAGGACCAGTTCTCCGCAATCGCGAAAGTAATTTGTCAAACTGTTCTGTCTCCCATTTTGTGTGCCAGTTCACTTACAACTGTAATGACGTTTACATAGACAGGACAGGTCGACAAACATCACAACGAGTCACCGAACACATCCCAAAGTGGTTGAACCAGCTGACGACGCATCAGCCCCAATTTGGTGCACTGGCGGCTCGATATCCAACTTCATCGATTGCTACACACCTCATGGCAGCAGGTCACCAAGTTGACCCATTGAACTCATTCAAGATATTGTTACGCAATCGAAACCGGAAATTGTTAGCCTTCTACGAAGCGATGCTCATCAGAACTTACCAGCCGACGTTATGTGCACAAAAGTGGTTGAGGCAATCTAACGGTTTGCTATGGTTGTGATTATATAATACTTGGTGTGTTTGTATGCGTGTCTAGTCTCTGTTTATCCTTAACCGTATGACGTATACAACTGGCATGTTTTATCTTTGCGACTGATGAGGGTAAATGAACTGTTACCATATCGCAAAATATGTTTTCTTTCTGCTCTGGTGATTTTATCATCTTGACTACACCGCCGAGGTTAGTTGTTAGGTAAAGCCTGATAGTTAAGGAGCTCACTTGCTATCTAACTCGCTATCTGGAAAATTTGACCAACACGGTTGCACGTCGCACTCAGCGACATGTCTGCACCCCCCCCCCCCGACTGCCAACTTTTCTCGTTCTTTGGAATATTGTTTGGACAGTCGCATACATGCTATTAAGGCAGCGCACAACATTCTGGTCTTCATGGTGGTTCTCCTGGTCGATTCTGCGTGCTTGTACATGTTCTTCTATTGACTGCTCTTAAGAAAGTGCTAAGTTTGAAATGTTTGCTATATAAAAGTTAAATAGACTGCAGTCAACGGAACTATATAAGACTGGTGGGACTTAACAAGGGTTTTACAAACGTATTTTACGACATAAATTTTGAATATAAAAGTGGCTGACTAGTTAGTATAGAAAATTGGTCTAGCGTGTGACAACGACCATTCCGATAAGATGATCCGAAGTTAGCTGATATGGTCAGCCAAACTTGCCACAGCTGGATTATTTGGATCGTTATCCAGTAGTAAATATAGCTTTACTACCGCTTGCAGTTCGTCACGGCACTCGCTTTCACCTAGATGGTATCACCCAAAGCTTATCGAAATAAAGCATCACGATAGAGTTGCACCTTATACCACACCCAAATTCTCGACGGCAACTAACTAATTACCGACAAATTGCTGAAGATCTTCAACAAACTGTCAAATCCAAACAGGATATTTTGGTAACCTTAGCATCAGATATAAACAAACATGGCCCAACGTTTGGATGCAGTGAATCGATCTTGACTGGTATAAACTCACCAACACGTCGGTCAACAGGGTTACCCTACGGCTACGGGAACCCAATTTCAAATGCAAGCCGTGTTATGGATATGCCCTAATGGCAACTCATAACAATAGCCAACCCCATGTCTATCGCTTTGTTCCGAAATGAGCTGGCTAAAGATTTATCTGAATGCAGAACACAATTAAATATAGGTGCGGTTCAATTTGCATAAACCGCATGCCTGGCTACTTGAAACAACATTGACAGTTACCAAGAACTTTCAGCTTTTAAATGAGCACACTAATTACCCTGAGTATTCTTTCCTTGTGAAAAATTTGCTCTCCTTCTTTGCTCTATTCATCCATACTCTTCAATAATAGGTCCTTAGATCACTCGCAAGCTTTAAAAATCTATATTTCGCGTATTGCTCGCAAAGCAAGCTAACATCTGTTCTCTGTAAACGTTAAGCTGGTTTACAATGGTCTGAGAAACAAGACAAATAACAGTCAATTCGTATAAGGTTTTTCGAAGTTGCGCTTATGCACAGTTTACAATGACTGCGGCTACGTTCGCTTTTCAGACATTTCGAACTACACAACTCATTAGGCACTTCCGTGAAACATGAAACAGCAATTATGCTTTGTTCAGCATTGCTCTCTCACTCACTCCTTCCGGTTGTGTTGGCTAACCTAGAAATTTGGTTTTATGTTTGCGCGACGCGGATCATGGCTGTCAGTCTAAAGTATTCCTACTTGTTCTATATTTTGATTTGAGAACAATTTGGGTTTAGGCGATGTGATTATTGATATTTAGGGCGCCATGCAGTTCGAGGATCCAACTCGACCTGCAGCATAATAGCGTTCACCGACATTGCTACAGAAAAAGGTTCTTACTAGGAAACGGTTACTCATTAATTCTACTGGCGTGTAGCAAAGATAGACCGCTAGTACACTAGGCTGTCGATTCAGGCCACGAGGTTTTGGTGACTGCGCGATGGTGAGACTGATTTGTTACTAGCTAGCCAGGTGCTTTTTGGCAACGGCCTTTTATACGTTGTGCAAATTTGGGATGTTTTGATCAACTGGTAACATAAATTAGAGTGCGAATGCCTTATCAGAGTGAAAACAGCGAACTGAAATCTAAATGAGTATAAACATATTTCAGCTGCCTACTCACCGACCAGCAGCCGACAACGTCCCAAACTGTGCGATTAATTATTCAGGTTAAGAAAGCTGCTGTGAGAAAAAATTCCTAATTCTGCTTCACTGCCTACATATCCTAGGTGGGACTAAGCCTTGCTAAGTTGTTCAAGTCATGTTGAGAAGGAATGGATGTAACCGTCACACAGTTTCGAAAACCACACGCCAAGATCTACCATGATGATTGCACTAGATGAAGATAACCCTAATTGGTTACCGTTCTAACACATTACATCCTATAAATGTTAAATGCGTACTGAAAACAGTCGGTCTAAGATGTTCTCCTTTCATATGATGCTACCATTCAATTAATCTATCATAGTTGATCCGCCGAAACAACTGTCAAAAATACGAAGTAATTTTTACTCTTAAGGCAAAATTCATTCGCGGCCTTTATAAGAAACGTTTCTTGCTCCTCTTTTCTTATACTGGATTTCGGCAACTTGTCTGATTAACTTGAATAGTAGAAATCCTGTCAACCAATGCTAACTTGATTTAAAATATCAGTCACATGACTTTTATCAATACTCGGTTGTAGTTACCTCCGTCTAAATGTATTGGTCAATTGTTACCTTTCTAACGGCTAATTATCGATCTCCAACCTATGTGTCTGTTGAATTTTCCCACTGGGTAAACCTAATCATCGTTAGATTCAGTTAGATAATCAGTTAATAGAAAGTAACCGTTGCTTACTCGTATCTCGATCAAAAGTTCCAATAGATAAATAACTCTTTTGAGGCTTCTGTAGCTAAGAAGCTGTGATTGCCATTGAAAATAACAAGACAACTACTTTGTTCCCCATGGGTAAGCTTATGAGTGAGAGTTGAAAAGTGTTTCATGGGTTTAATGTTGGCAATAAAATTGAAGTATCCTCGACATTTTTCCATTCGTTGTGGATATATTCCAGCATAACTTACACGGATTTGTGAATTTGTTTTATTCGTGCTTAAAAATAACGCGTGTTTGGTGGTGATAATGTAGCTACTGTGATAGGCGTTAGAGGACAGATGGTTTCTTCAGTTGGTTTACCGAGCTTGGTGTTTCGTAAAAACTAAAATCTGTCAGAACACGTGAGACAGTTCAGAATCACAAAATGTTATGGGTCGTCTTTGCCTCAATGGGAAATCAGCGCTGACAGATCCTGACAAAACCAACTGAATTCTAATTTACAAGTAGCTAGCTTGCCCTTTCTGTGTTCAACTACAAACAAGTCGAATGATTATGCAATCCGCTCGTAGGATTCACAGTTGTATAGCTGTTAAAACGCGTACCGTAGTGGTATACACACACCTATTTTGAATTCACACTACCACCAATTATTTATTCCGTAAAAATTAAAACAATGTCGAATTCACATCAGTTTATCAAGTTTTCTCGCATCAAAAATGTTTATTTCTCTCGTGGGCCTCTCATGTAGACGTCACTTCACAATGGGATGGTTGTATGTCATCTCATAACAGTCAACACTAATTCTGTTACACTGCTGAAACTACCACCTTCCAAGTGTACATATATACTAAAAATATATCTAGAATGAAGTAAGTATGACTCAGTAGCATGTCGATACTCATCCTAGCACCGTTCATTTATCGACCGCATTTAGCTTTTAACTTACAGGGCGACTTCATTTAGATTGTTCGACATGCCCAGATGAAAACACCCCAAGGGTTTTGAGAAGAGGCAATATTCTAGTTTCCACGGGAATGTGACTCAGCTGTTGCGATGTTACAACGGTCCAAAGCAAAGCGTGCGCCAAATTTTTGCGTAGTACAGCAAATGAGGTGTTGACGAGATGATTAACTCACCTTGAACTAGTAGAATAGTATAAAAGATGTAGTGGACTTTTGCTTGAGTAAAACAAGGAAGCACTTGAACATCAGGTTTGAAGGTAAACGCTCGTGAGAATTCGAGAACCCTGTCCACTTTGGTCAGCTGAAACTCAGGAGAATTTCAGTAGGTTGGTCACCACAAAACACAATTTCTGCCGAAGACAGTAAAGAAGTGAAAATAGTTATGTTCAATGACAAAAACTTTGTTTACGCAGACCTCATGAACAGAATTATTAAAAGCCTAGCCCAAGAGACTGCTTAGTATTATATCCTTTTCCCAGTTGGGACCGGTCTGTTGAGGTAAATGCGAATAGGCTGACCGGGAAGAAAGCCGTTTACGCACACTCACAGGTTTGTCATAGTGAATGCCAGGCTTTGGTCTGGTAACTGTAGAACTTAATGTGTTTGCAAATCAGCTACTCGTTACATACTATCAATTTGACAAAAATGTGATCACGACTATATGTTCTATAAATTATTTGCTTAGAAAAATGGGCCTTTATATACGTTAATGAATGAGATGTGCAAACACGTATTTTTTCATGATTATAGGACGGATGCGAAGAGTTTTCGTGTACCACTAATGACTACGTGTGTTTGGCGTGTAACTTCACAGAACGACAAGAAGTATTAACAATAAAACCAGTAGTCCGGTACTAGCCGAAGAACATTCAAATACACCAGTGACATGAACAGCTTCATGTATAACACTAACAATATGTTGTACTGAATTCTTATGTGCGTTCATTTAGTTAACCCGGACTATCTCATGTCTCAACAGTATAACAATGCGTGTTATTCTGAAGTACAAATGTCACCGGACAACTGACGTCGGCGTGACAAGGACAAGACTGGAAAGTCTATCGGGATGCGACAGCTGCGATCAATTGTGGGTGATGTTCAACTTGAAGACTATGTAAGTGTCGACATAAAATAAACATTTACCAAAGCGTCCAGTTTTATTGTTTTTTGTGGGACAGGAACTTGATCATCAAATTTTCTTGCACTACGTTAGTTTCTTTTTCAAATCTGCTTACTAGCTAGCAATATCAGCTTGTTCAACAATAAGACGAACACGGAAATTGGCACAAGATTATCTACTTATGCAGTAACTGTGGGCTGCCGAACAGCTGGAACTGATCAAAGTTTTAATCCAAATGAAAGTTGATTTTGTGCTTTTATACGCAACATGGACTACAAAGATCACACTTGAACAACGTTGTTATTAATGGGGTATGCATACTTTCTGATACTTTGTGAAAAAATAGAATATTTACATCGAGTTATACGACTTGCCTAAAAAATCTTTTATACCTAAAATGCAAACGAACATGTTAAACCATAGGTTGAACATACTAGGAAAAGATTGGGACAGCTAATTCACGTGAGCAATTTTAACAGAAAGAGTCAACAGCAATTTTTCAGAACAGTCGATAGTAATGTTTGTGAATATATATTGCTCCGACTAACTTAACTAGTTCGTGTATATTAGTGTTAGATAATAAAATACAACCTCCAACTGCTTCGTTAACATTGCTCAGTGGAGTTTACACCACGAAACGCGCGTGAAATACACAATTTCGGGTAGTAAAGTGAAAACCTCACTTGATGACACCAAACCTAGATAGATCTTCTGTTGGGACGCTGTTTTCAAGGATCGGTTTATGGTTTTATGCACTAATGGCAGTCATCTGCTGTTCGCGTTTGGTTGGAGCTTCAGCCGCAGTTAATGAAAAACCAACTGCTGGTAATATATTTTAGGAGGGAAAAGGCCGCTGGCAAAATATGCACAAACAGTCGAAATGAGACGTATAACTGCTCACTGCTCTATAGTTACAAACATAAACGCAAATTCTTCTAAAAGCCATCATTTGTTGTTTTAAGACATTGTGGTTAACCTCTTATGCTTATTAAAACTCTGCATGCCTTACTGACGGGAAAAAATAGTGAAACTGGGTTATGACCAACAAGGTTTTATTATATGTGGTATCAGGATATTCTTTTACATGTTGATATTCTTCATTGATAGTAAAATGGTTCCTTTCTACAGTCAGCCACTTATTTAAAATAATGTTTGCACAGCCACCAGTTTCAGAAACGTTGCGATTTTCACAGATGTAGTATGAACTTTATTGGTTACTGCCAAATCTCATGTAGTGGTTGCTCTTGAAATGTCCCTGAAGCTATGTAGTTGTCTGCTCCGCTTCTGTTTCCCATAGATGGCCGCTATAGAATGCATTGGGCAATCATTCATGTTAGTGTACTAAAGTGTGCAGTCGCTAGGTATCCTAACGTTTGTATTCAAGCGATCAATATGTGTGTCAAAATTAACAAAATGAGCAAAATATAGAAGCGAAGGCTCGCCCGTAACCTCACTTCGAAGACATACGTTGTTGCAAACATCTGGGTACCATTATTACAACAAACATATTTAATGAAAATCAACCACTGCCGTTTTAATCTCAGTCTTCAAATTCTGCCATTCTTTCGGCTGTCCAAATTGGCTATCTTTACTTCAGTCGCTTTCGATGCACTTCGGAACCACATCAGCAGAAGAAGAGTTCCAGACAATTATATAAGTTTGTTGTGATCAATACCTGCTCAGTTTTCAAGTAAGGTAGAGGTAGAGAGCCGCCTAGGATATTCTCCACTTTAGATGGTGTTCACTAAGGCCAGCCAATTTCCTCTTTCCCTTTTAACCGTGCAGGAACAGCACTTAAGAAAGCGCAGCTGTAGATCCAGTGACTTCGGTAAGCACTTTCGTCCTGCCGTTAAGGTATTCAGAGTATGCGGACGGCGATAGCTGGTTTATCCTCTCTTTTAAGGGCACGCTGACCGGTGAGTACGCAAAACCCCTCTGCAATTAAACGGTGCCAGGTGAAACCTTAATATCGAGACGGTCTTGTTATTACCTACTTCAATGTAGGCACTTTGCCTAAAGTGTGGATCGTTGACCACACGTGGACGGAGTTGATTCATTTGACTGTACTACTGCTTAAGAGATATCAGCGAAAACGTCTAAAGCACGTATCGTTTCGGTCAATCTTAGTAATGTGTGGCAATGAAACGTTGTCCAGTTGACACCGAACTGAAGGGTGTATAACATCCATTCGTGATCTGCTTTGGGTCGTCACTGAAAACGGTGATCTGTCCATGAGTAAGATGTCAGCATATCTGTCGTGTTTGTCCATCGCCGTCTCTGTCCATTATCTGGCGTGCATGGAGAGAAGAGTAAAGGAAAATTAGATTTCTGCGAATACCTACACCCAAAACTTCAACTACGTACTCGAACAATCAAACAATCAGACTGTATTGTTTGTGGGTGAACGTTCATAATGCTGGCATTCATTTGCCGAAACCAGCAGTTTGATAAAAGTTCGAGACCATCAAGCTATAAAAATCAACACTGTTCCATAGAACAAAGCTGGTAGATGTCTGCCATGTTTTTGAGTTCGTAATAAATTGGACTGCCGGTTAAAAGCCCTGTCTGAAATATAGCTTGTCTCAGTAGGCAGCTAACCATTTTCTTCTCTTACTTCTGATAAAACTATCTTTTTAGAATATTTTTTAAACGAGATGTTGTACCATCTGGCTTATGACCGCTAATGTACGCTACTGATGAGCAAAAGGCTCATTACATGTAGTTCAGACGTTTCGAGTTTTAAGTACCGTGAATATGCCCGGTTTAGTCATGAGAAGAAGCGCGTAGCAAACAACCCTGTTTTCAGTGTTTCATCATCAGGCTAAATACAACACATTTATATGGGTTCGACA
>JTDE01000496.1:135010-152169 GCA_014338405.1 Paragonimus skrjabini miyazakii
GCAGACTCGATAAATCGGTTTGAACGAATCAGCCGGGTTAATCACATGGTTCGATTCGACCAAGTGTGCAGCGACCGCTGATGAGCAAGTCTTCATCGATCCTCTAGCTAGCCACGCCGGAGGATGCTCCCGCATGCGTTCAGTTTTGAGTTTTATCAACATGAAAACAAAACCTGTACATTACGATTAACGACATATATGGGATACAAAGCTTTATTTTGACGGAGGGTTATAACTTGGCGCAACAGGTCCATCCTTGAGAGCACACAAAATCTGAGGTTATCGCTGAAACACTGTGTAAGAACAGTTACTTTTATTTGAATCCATTCGGTCCGGGCGTATAACAGTTCAGCTAAGCAATTTCTACCCTTACTTTCGCGTTTCGAAAATATGGACTCGAAATAAAGCGATAACCATCGCTGTCCCGGCTATTATTTATCCTTATGTGATCACTGTCGAGAATGTATGTGAACCAAATCCTCGGTACTCGTTAACCAATGAGTTCGACGGAGAACTAAAAACGTGATTGGCTGATTTCATCCCGGATTTACTAACAACCTCACCAAAGTCACGCAACTTCGGTTTATCGGTGGCATTTTGAATGAGTAGCTTACAGTGATGAGTGAGGACCAGTGTCTTATGTAGGTGCCAAGTATGTTATACAAATCCTGATTCCCCCTAGTTGCTTATATAATCCATAAAAATTCCATTTGTTGCACGGCTGATTTTGCTAAGTGTCACTAGATGGTTAAATTTTGGTACAAAATACTTGTAGGTCGACATTTATCACAGACAACGGGATAGACTACAGAATGCTAAAGGATTGGGTTGCTGGTAGGTGCACGAGAGTGCCGCATGTGCACTGTGATATCCAGCTGTTTATCTTCGTTTGGGATCGCAATGATTTGCAACAGCCGAAAAGCAAGCTGAAAGGTGCACATGTGTTGCATTTGCGCACAGAGATGTAGGTCTTACTGTCTGCTGGTAACACCTTTTATCATTAATAACTGGCAATATGGTTGCTGTTAAATGAGCTGGACGAATCTTACAGGCGATCTGGTATGTATCATACGTTTTTATCTTACAGTTGGATAAAAACCTGTGTGAGCTAGACACTGAGTTTACCAGACTATTTCATTAATATTCTGGAAGGTATGCGTAAATCCGTTTTAATAACCGATTAGTGGTTTGCCCACTGTAACCGGATTGGTTGCAGTAGACGAGAGAAACAGGTAAGCTCAGTATGTAACACGAAGGTGGGGCAGGTGTGGATTACTATGATGGGTAGTCAGGGATGTAGCCAATTTCAAACTGAACGTCACATATTTCATGAGAGCCTTCGCAATCAGATAGGCTTTTCAACCACTGTCGTTTGGAAAAAAGCTCTGAACTCAAGTTTCGCTCTTTTTAGAGTTGATCTTTGCCAAGACTCGTATTAAAACTTCATGTAAATGGTGTTCCACTTGAAGTTACCCGATTCTCTGACTAATCGACAATATTATGTATTATTTCCTCACCATCTTCTGCACTGCAACTCACTTCAAATGAAATGTTATACTCCCCTCTCGTTCCCACACTTTAACTGGTCAACGTGAACTATTCTGGTTTTCAAAGCATTTTCTTGAATATATTGCACACGAATTACAATTTGTCTAACAAATTGTTTTCAATTAGTACTTATCAGAAAATCTTGATTTTAGTAAGGAGACTTACTTTCCGTACGTCCACTGAAGTAATATTTGTCAGCAATCAGACTTTGACCCTCCGGAAGACATTGACGGAACCAGTGATGTCCCCGCAACGACCTTTTTATCTTTTTTGTACACATGGCCGAAATCACGAATAATAGTGTCTTTTATTATCACTCGTTGATCAGACGTAATTGATTTATTTACGAACAGGTTTGGTGAGGATAAAAGAATCGTCAACATCCTGCGGTACCCGTTTACTTGACCTGTAGGTTTTCTGTATAATGGCTACTGACTGGCTCGTATTTGCAAGCTGTCTATGAATAATCTTTTAATAGTGAACATAATAAACATTTCAGGGTGACTTCAACAGGCGTATCTTTGAGGAGAATTAATAAGTGCCCATTCTTCCGTTGTTCCTCAGAAGTACAACTTATGCTGGAAGTATTATCCGATAAACACATCTTATTACTGTAAGCTTGAGTTAAAGAGTCTTCCTACTCTGCATCGGGGCGATAGATCTCAACATTTTTGCACATTTGTCTATTCAATGTGCTCCAGAGATGCACAGACAGACTTAATTCATAATATCAGGTTTGTCAGTCCAACCTATGTATTTTAGGAACCGCCATGTTCTCATGACTTGACATATTCGTGTTGTATCACCAGGTCACCCCAAGGTTGCGATCTTCTCTGCATGTGACGCGATAGGTCATACTACTACTCTTACAGGTGTGTTCACTTAGGAATTTGCATCATTCGTCTTTTTAGGCCATTGAATCTATTCACAGCTGTCTTTATCTACTAACTTGAGTCGACCTATGATCACCCATTGCTACGTTTGTCGCCTCAACAGAGCGACCTTAGGATGAGGGAAAGCTTCAGTGCATCAAAAACAAGATAAGTGAAGCACAGCACGGTCATTTAAGCATAACGTAGTATGTACTGTATACAAGATACGTGTGAAATATATTTTGTAGCAATCCGTGTGGTCGGTAGCGTGTTCAACTTGAACAGTTATTGATAGATCAGTAGACACATGTACAACTCGTGCTGAACAATTGATCATGTACCACCACCTGATATATATCACCTTAATTTCGAAAACACACCCGAACTTTTCAAAATTCCTGCTAGTTATCCCGCCATGCCTCTTGACCTTCCAGAATAAATCGTTCTTCATCACCAAAGGTTAGGTGGTTTTACTAGAATGTGCATGTGTTTTACTTAGGTTAATCACCGTTGAACGTGAATGAACTCGAAAAGAAAGGACTTCTTACTTTTTGGCACTTTACTCAGCAGTTCCTTCACGATGTTCTTTGTAAGAAGACACCCACTGAAGATAAGAAATTTAATTCAAAAATGTTTCGTGCTCTGTAAGCCACGTGAACCACTCGGAAAACATGCACAGCAAAATTCTTTGACTGTTATGCATCACTTTTTTCTGATTGAAACCAAACAGCCGTTTTGGGGTTGATCGATAAACAGTCACGTCTCCACCACGACCATAGAAGGAATGGAAATAGAACTATAGGAGGCAATCAATTTGCCCTTCTATAACACTGGTGACTACGATCACTGTCAAAAGGATCAATAGCTTGCCTAACATTCTGTGTTGGCTTTACATTCTGATACCTATTCAAGGAGAGTGAGTTCGATTCTTCCGGCGTACGCGATGTAGAGAAACTCCGCCAGTTTGAAACAGCCACTTCACTTCGCTTGGATCAATTAGTTGCGTGATTGAAACTGGTTAGAATTGAAGGTACCACTTATGTGAAACTGAAGCAAGATAGCAATACATGGATCAATGCGCATATTGACTTCGTCAATTTTTCTGTCATGAAATGTTGGCCGTAATCTATGTTGTCGGTATATGATGTAAATCTTATGTCACTGGTATAACCTGTAGTCTTGGTGTTTATCTGCTTATGCACATGTTAGGCAAGTCGTGAAACGTCGCAATACCGATAATTTTTTCCCATCAAGTTGTGTTCTATTTACTGATCTGCTGAAAGTTAAAGGATTTGTAGTAAAACAGAAGCAAGTAAAGCTTGATTTGTCTACATTTTTAAATTGCATGACAAATTAGAGTCTTAATCATTTTGGTGTACGCACATCTGTGTTCGTAGTTAGAATGACAAGAGTGCAAGTGTTGTATTGTATTTACACTGTCTGTAGTTTGTGTATAATTACTAATTGGTGTTATGAACGAAGAAAAGATGAATATGCAGGCAAATTTCTTACAATTCTTCGGCGTCGATTGCGGTTGGTCCCATCGTTGTGAATGATAACCTGCATAAAATATTCTTAAATTTTTATTATTCTTGTTAACCTACAAGCAATGTGTCTGTATCCGTTTCATAGTTCTGCTTGATTACTGTCCCATTAAAGTTTTCCAAAAATGAACACACGGCCTTGTCGGCTTGAAGTTTTATGAACGTCAGCACATCGATGAGGTTGTTTAGAGTTTTTGTCAATGTTTGCGTTTGTCGTGTAAGCATACTCGTGGTATGTTATCTTGTTATGCGAACAAGAATATTAACCAATGTTAAGTCCACGTGAACAGTAATATATGAGGTGCTTGCAGGCAATGTGAATACACATTTCACAGTGCAATTAATGGTAGGCACACATGTTTACACATTTTGAACCAAATTCTGAAAATTACGTAACACATAGTTTAAAATGGTTGCACTATCCAAATTGTTAGTCTTATGAACCAGGTGACAACCTTGGCGTCTAAGTGAACTAACCTGGATGGTCTGACAGTCCAGTTTGTATGCATATCATAGACAGGAGAAGCACATACCGTACGCCATGATCAGTGCACACACAATCACCTTGGACACTTGTTTAAAAACAAAATACACGGCAGATCACTCTTACTGTTTACGGTAAGTGTTTGAGCAAACAATAGTGATAAGTTTATAGTTAGTGATTTTTACAAGTCGCTGTTGGAAGGTCAATATTTGTGCTCGTTGGCCTACTATATATTGTGTCATATTTGTTGGTACACAGTTGGATGTCGACGGCTGACAGCGATTTGTACTGAGACAATGTGGCTTCAGCTATACACCCGGACCTCTTGAAAGCCTTGCCACCAACAACAACTTCCCCAATGTATCAAGCGCCCCTTTATAACTTTCCGGTGTGTACGCTGCCAGCCAACTTGAATATTTCAAAAGTAACATGCTCAATCCTCGCCCTCTTACTGACATGGTCCATCGTCTGCTCCTTTACGATGTATTTTGACCTTAGGATTTTAATCGGAGCCTTTTGCGGTAACCTTAGCAACATTCAGCTAATGACTTCAAACAGAGCAACGGTTTTGATAATCCCTATCGTGGAACCAAATAATGCTCTTCTAAAGCGGTTCCCAGACTGTAAGGAAAAAGCACGTGCAGAAACGCCAAGCGCTTACAAAAACTGTGCGATTATAAACGGTGCATGTCTGCGACGTTTCGGTGTTCAGTACAGAGACTTCTGCCTTAAAATTGCTTGCTGTTATGTTATACGTCAAATGTGACAGCAGAAGGGAACTTTTGCGTAGTGCTGGCATCAGTAACTTCCTAGGTTTTCATCTGAACTACCTACTCATTAGAAAGTCCCTTCAAGCAGTCACGTGACATACATCAGAGTCAAATTATCCTTAATGTGCCGATTTACCTTCTTAACTCTTTCGTTTATCTCACTCTCACAAGGCTCGACGACAAGCCACAGCCCACTTAATAACTTCGATAATCAGGAGGTATAAAAGTATTAAGCATGATGTTTGTTGTCATCGCAAATACTAGCGAACATCCGATTGACTTCTCTTTTTGGCCTGTAATGAAGTTCGTATGCCATCTTCTTAGTTAGAATGTTTTCCTACATCGGCATAACCCTTAACTGTTTACAGGGCCCGACTGTATCCTGGTTCATATTAGGTTATTAAAACGATTTTCCCATATTCGCGAATTACTGTTGTTGAACATTTCAAATGAGTAAAATGTACGTTAACAACTCCAGTCTATACATTGCTCGGGAACATACGGTATACGAAGGTATACAGCGTGACCATCTGAACAGTACAGATTTACATTACTCAAGACGCCTCAGAGAGAACGTTTGCCATTACTATTGCAGACCGCTCTGATAACCTGTCCAGGAAGGTATACACTTTTGTTGCCATCGGTTGGTGAATAAACCATACTTACATTTTCCACATTTTCCGTAACTTTCCCGCCTTGGACGATTCCACCAAAATGCAATTACCGTCACCGTTCTTCAAGTACGTTAGCCATACAGGATCTAATAACTCTATAACGCTTTCCACATCACAAGCAACTTGCAGACGATCTCACTGTCTGTGACTTGGTAAACTCAAGTCGCTGCGATTCATCCTCACCTCATACTCGCTACGGACAAACTTTATTGTCTCAACAGCTTTATAACAGTTACTTAGTATACTTCGGAAATTTCTTTTTAACTTATCAGCAACATGGTTTGCACGGTCTATTCCTGGGTCAAGTACCCTTGTTCAGTTAACGTGGATTATGTAACTAAGAGCAATTTACAGTATTTCGTCTATGTAAGCTATGCAGTTGACAGAGTGACGTTGGAACTCTTGGAACCTGCAAAATGTGTTTATTACACGCATTAAATGAAACAACTTACCAGCAGTACATCTCATCCTTCAATCTACTACTGTAGTGAGGAGGAGCGATCGTGCTGTATTGCCCACACCACCGCTATTCAGTAGTGGGGGACCAGAATATAGATTTTGACATCGAAGTAGTCGCAAGAAAAATACAAGAAGAAACATCAGAGTGCATCATCTCATGAAAAAGTTCTTGGTACGTAAGGGAACGTAAAGAAACTGAGCATTGACGTCTGTAGCAATCGTAACGGTCTGGGCTCAGTACCGTATGCAGATGTGTTTTTTTGTTGTCTTGTTGAAACGTATAACCTACGTTTTGCTTTCCTGAATAAATAACCGTTGTGCTATCTGCGTTCTTGGGTCACAACACTACTATTTGCACGGCATACGCTTGCAGTTAACAATACCAGTCGGTAAAATGTCTCATCAACAAGGTAGACTTGTTCTGACCGGTCACACGCTGTGCAGCTGTATAAGTTTTAAGTGAGAGTTCAAATATTTATCCCGCGGATCCATTAAACATGGTGTTAACGGGAAACGTGCAATGAACAGTCACTTGTCAGCAGCCCACATTCTTTCATATGGCTGATCCATAAACAGTAAACCTTCACTTTCCGCTCCCGCCTAAAACATTTACCTTTAAAACGTTCCTCTTTAGACGTCTATGGTTTTCAGTGTTTTTGTGTTGAGAGGTTAACACTTTAGCTCAAATAATGCGCTGTATATATATGTATTTGAAAGATGAAGGTAATACACGTCCTCCGGATCGCCTAAACCTTCGTTGCGAGGTGCACACCTTGGGCATTATTTACTTATCTATGAGCCCCGAACGATAAGTGTAAAAAATAATCTTCCGGTAAGTTTGCTAAGTATAAATTATATGGGAATACGGAGATGATGAAAGCTTTCAAATGGGCAATAATGCTGATCAACTTGGGATTTTGTCTTCGGGGGATATCACTTGAACCGAAACCTCTGATATTATTTTTTTTGGCTTCCACCTGTATACTGGCCACTCTCAAGTAAATTCAAGCTTTCCATGATGAAACTGAAAATTTTATGTTAGTGGACAAATGTGAGCTGTGCAAAATGTGATGTATATTACTACTGGAGAAAATGTTTCAGTGTGAACATTGATATTATTCATGCTGTCTTTGTTCTTCGCAATGCAAACTGAATGACAGTTAATGTGAACGCGCTACCCAAACTGCAAACACATTGAATTATAGTCGACAAATCTTAGGAGTCAAACTATGTTTGAAGCATTTTCTATTTTCTCGAATAGCTTTCGAATATAATCCTTATTTTATTTTCGGGGATTGCCTGGTGTTTTTTTATCTCAATTGCAAACTGCACATTTTTCACTTGCAGCGGATTTAAAGACCGACGTTGGAATAGAAAATTATTAATTAAGTTGATCAACAACACTTTTAGCGGGAGACCTGAGCATTTTTAAAACGTCACTCAATGCTGCTTGTTTGGTGTTTCTTACATGGTGAGTCGAATGTCAGATAATGCAATTAGAGAAATGCAAAACAGTGCTTCTCGTTTTAAAGAGAATCAACAATCGTAATGCTTCGTTTTGTTTGGTAAAAACCTTTCTAAGGAAGTGTTGCCGACTCACTGAAAACAGTTAATAGACAATTGAGAGTTTGCATCATATTATTTATTTTTTGCCAGTTTGCTAAAATATTTTATCAGTAAATTTTGAGGTTCCACCAGCGAAACCGATTCTAAACGATCCTGTTGCGTGAGATAAAACTGTCAGGTAGAGACAGTTTTGCTGAAGCGGTTGACTTTGTTTTCCTTCTAAATTGCCGCTATCTTGTCGCATCTACAAGATTTTTAACTTTTCAGAAGGTTGCTTTATGAGAAAGTTCACATGAATTATTTTTGAGTGAAACAACAAATTGAATGAAGCGCATAAGTGTAGTTATTATTAACTCTGTTATGCAAGTTTGTTTAACCAGATGAGAACATTGATTCGAAAATGGAAGTGAACTTCCTTCAATAAGATTTATTCGTTAGCTGGATGTACTTATCGCAATCACCACTATTAATAGTGAAAAATATGAAGCATTTGTACTGAAGTCCAAATAAGTGTGGCCTAAAATCTTTTAAAATGTGCACGAGCTTTGCACATAATTCCATAACTTTGAACTTGTTAAAAAACTCAAAATACACACCAGTATTGTAAAAATAACAAAATACTCATTTAAAGCAGTTAGTCCCCTTTCTAATGTCTTAACATAGCAGACAAGCTCTGGAAGATGCTAGAATTTTATATTTAATGTCTAATACCAAATAACAATAACCATAAATTGATATATATATAAAATGAGTGGGGTGGGATCAGGTAAATAAAAAAGCAAATGGGATGGAGGGCAGCAGCGCTAAACTATTAAATTCATGGAAGTTTATGGCTTACATATAATTATTTCTGTACACATATTTCTGGCTTGAGACAACTAATCGCGACTGCAGGAAACGCGGATTAACTTGGTATGTTGTGATCTTGCATGTCGACGCGAAATCAGTTCAATGACAGGTAGCCAACACGTGTCTGGCGATAAGGGGGGCCGGGGGTTTACGTGATTCCCGGACCAAAGCAGTAGACTGCGTTGTCACATCCCGAACCCATTTCGGCATTTGTTCCTTCACCCTAGAGTTTCAGCGCCTATTAGTGTTACCGGTTTAACTTTCACTGCGGTTACAAACAAACTGATAAATATAGTGTGGTTTGGCAGCAGTAGGTTGCTCTTCCTTTAATGAAGGTAAAGTTAGCTTGCGAGTTTTGTCGAAGAACCACGAGTTCATCCGCACTGTAGACTCATTTAGTCGATGCGATGAGACGTTTTTTATTGCAAAGCGAAGGAGTCACCTATGAATCGTAGTTCAGTGTAGGCTTTCTTCTCTTCAACCGTATAAACTATATCTGCTGCTACACGTTGCTGGCCGTGTCTATGGGTGAATCCCGGTGGGTACCGGTTATCCTCTTTCGTGGTTGTAAGAAACCGGAGTGCATCGGCTAAACATTCCATTGAACAAATATGTCTAGCGCACATGAAGAATGTTTTAACCAATTGTCGCTTGTTTCTCATTTATGTGAAGTCTGTGAAGTAAGAACAACAGCTAGTCTAGGTTAACTTTTAATACGCAGATCTTTTCTATGCTCCATCATCTATGCAAATGATGGGGATGCCTGCGAACGATAGGCACCCGTTCTTTTCCAGTTCACAGGTAACTGTCAAATGTGCATGACAGCAGTTCAGCTGTTTTACAGTCTCATCCATTGTTTGCGGAGATTGCGCAAACATGAGGATTTCATCCATATAACGTTTATACAACGGCAGCTCCGAAACGTTTTTAGCAACTCGCTTTTCTACCACCGGGATGAAGAAATCAGCTAGCACCAGTCCTAACTAGATCCTCTCGACGTTTCCGTCTATTTTTCGACAAGGCTTATTCTGAAAACTGAAATTGATATTCCCAATACTTAATAAAAGAGACCGTTTCAGCAGATCCAGCGGAATTTTTATATCAAAAGGTAAGGCTGGATAGTAATTCAATCGTCCTGAACGATGGAACATTCGTTAACAGTAAATAGGTGTCTACTGAACATGAGACTTTGTCTGCTAGGTTGACTTCGTCGAAATCAATCGCGATAATTGAGTTTTTAAAAGAATATGCGTCTGATTTCCTTTTTATTGATTTCGAAGCCTATGCCAGTCACAGAGTCAGTTACTACTGTGTGGAACTGCTCGCAGATGAAGTCGATCTGAATGGTACTTCCAGTGTGTGTGTTTCGATTGAACCATGCATTTATGTTGTTTAGAGATTCAATAATGTGTCCATCCATTATACATTGTAGGGGCAACATATCAAGGTATCGAATTATTTGACATTTCACTTCAGTCACCTCATTCACTTTATCAGTACGTTGGAGTTTACTTTCATCGTTCAGTATGAGCAACATTTTTCGAGTATACCACTATCTTTCCACAACTGCGGCACCGGAAGAGTTGTTTAATTTCGGCACAACAACGCTCCTAGTACTCAAGTCTTTTAGAGCTTCCAAATCACGAGTCGTGAGAGCACATTTATCTCCTTATGGTGTTAGAGTGAACACCTAGGCACTGTCGGCCAGCACTGTTTCAAACAGATCATGATCGTCCAAGCCAGTAGCATGTAAATCTGAAAACGAGTCAAAAAAATCAATTTTACCCTTAACAAGATATGGTCTAACTTATTGGTATTAAAGAGGCAATGCGATATGGTGGCATCTACCAGTGTCCGTCTTCTTGCCGCTATGTTCAAAGTACTAATTGTTTCATGTCCATTTTTCACTTTTCGTTTCACAAGGATGTTTTACTATCAAATGCTTCGCTGCACACCAGCCTACGCCTGGTAAATGAACATTTTGTACAGTTTAACGAAACACTTGTTCATCGCCATCGTGATCTCAGCCACTTTTAAATGACAATTAGTTTCTATCCAGTAAATAAAAAGATGAGACACAAAACCGCAGCCTGGTTTTCATCGCAATCCTTATTGGAATTTTTTTATTAGACGGGTATGACGCATCTGTTGTTTAGTTTGCTGAAGTTACAACTCAAGAAATTAGAGTTGGAATCTCCCGATGTTCGATCGCAGCAAGACTAATCTAATCTGTGGCGGAATGCAAGAGATAAAAATGGTAAACCAGATGATCATACTACAGTTAATTTCGTTCAATTGTTTCAAAAATGCGTAGCGCGGTTGAGTTCACTAAACAGGGGGCCAGTCTAGTAACGCCCATTTTCACGGCATTCATTTTCGTATATTAGATTACTTGCGTACGGTGGCAGTCTTTAAATTCGAAGGGATTAGGTAATCAGCCCATTTTGATGAAAATTCCTGTTATGCCTCATCGGCAGTTTATATCTTCTACAGCTACCTGGGTTTGAACTCCAATCCACATTCTATTGAGTCAACTGCGTTCACCATTGTATCATTTACCTTGTATTAAGAGAGACCGATTTATCATACCTCGACAAACAATTACATCCGCTTATCCGCAGTCAACATATGTGTCGACAGTCAAGCAAGGAGATGCGGCTTTTGACCGCCACCTCCAGTGGATAACTCGGCGTTTAGTATTGTGAAGTTCAGTAGAAATTATCAACTGGTTTGAGCCAACTGAGCAATATAGTAGACCACTGGTGAACAACTTGGAAAACTGGTTGATGTAAGTTGGATATCACTCACTTGTGTTAGCAACCAGACTAACCAGCCGACTCAATTCGAAAAGGGGCACCATACTGGAGGTGAACTCCAGTCCACGTTCTCAAGTGATAGCCATGTTGGTTCCTTTGCTGCTGGACACAAACGCGGCATTGAATCTATCAGGTTGTGTGGCTGGCTGCAGAGTCATGTAGACAGTTGGGTTTTGGGAACTAGTGCTTTGGAGAATACCACTTATTATCTGTTCTATTTGACCAATTTTAGTAGGTGCCTACTGAGATGCAATTCAGTATATTTTATAGCAGTCCTTTTCGCCAAAGCGAATAGTCAGGAGTAATTTCGCCGGTGAAGATGATATCCCAGTTTGTTTGTCCAAAGTTTTTTGAGTAGCAACTTAGTATGTGCAGGTGCCAACCAACCTGAATCGCAAGTTAATCCGTTGCATAGCGTCCCGTTCTTAGAAAAACAGCTATGAGGTTTTAGCGACCAGTAGT
This sequence comes from Paragonimus skrjabini miyazakii, assembly GCA_014338405.1. Lineage (NCBI taxonomy): Eukaryota > Metazoa > Platyhelminthes > Trematoda > Plagiorchiida > Troglotrematidae > Paragonimus > Paragonimus skrjabini miyazakii. The sequence continues at coordinate 147,055 of JTDE01000496.1, forward strand.
TATGTTACTTCTCTAGGGATCTCGGCTGCAGCCGTGTTTTCTAGCTTGTCTGTTGCGTACGAATGATTCTGTGTACATATGCTATGGGAAGCCTGATACAAACTCAATGCCACTTTGTTTAGTCGTGCAACTAATTGCACACATTGGATATTCGCTCCTTTCCTAACAACTCATTTATTAATCCATTTTTCAAGATTGTTTAACCTGTACCTTTCCAAGCGCTTAATTTTAATTTAGAATTAACCAAGTCGTCCATCACTCATCAACGACATAAAATAATATCCCTCGAGTTTAATGACACTGAAGGTTTCTACTTGGCTCGGAACCGCTAATAACGAAACTGTTGGCTACAAGCAACTGGTAGTGATCGTGTTTCATACCAAGACCAACGGCAATGTGATCATTCCTCATTAGCAATAATTTCGTTTTGCCCAATGTGAGATCAATGGGATAAAGTTCAATAGAGATGCCAAAGAAAAACCAGATCGTGGTTTAGGTGTAGGCTGTGGCACGGATAGTCACTGCTGTTAACCACTGGCGAAGGATAATCTCTACTCTAATATTTCCTTCCGGGAGCGACTGACTGGAATGCTTATTTGACCACGTAAGTTAAAATGAAGTGTAGATGACGTTCAAATTAAACGTTACCCATTACTGACAGCCTGACCAGTAGGCTTACATAAAAGCTGAACACCGCTGACAAATGGATACAGCGGTCGCGTTCACCTATCTGAGAAAGGATGTATTGGAATGTGTTTATTGTGCATGTCAGCACTGCAAATTCTTACCACAAGTGGGACTTGGATTCCGGTCAGACTTTCGTCGGATAGCCGTGTTGACCACTAGGCCAGTGATCTCACAGTATGAACGACCAACTTATCGTTTGTAAACACTCAGTCACACTGCCTTTGAACAGTACTAGGATTGCTTAACCACTTCAAGAGGAGACAGGGCAAGCGTCCCGTTAATTATGTACAGTGACTTAGAACTAGTATATGTCTCCAAGTTGTGAGTAATGTTTGTCATATTAGCCAAAACTCCCGGTTACGTTCCAATGCGGCTGCTACGATTACAAACTGGTCGAGCAAAACTTTATTATAGTTAGTACTGTTGTAACCATAAAACATGCTTGGCTTGCAATGTTGTTTACTACACGAACTCCTGCACAGGTTATGCTAAAGCATAGGACCACGAACACGTACACTCATTTGAACGGCTGACGTGCGTTCACACACATTGGTAAGCAGTACGTTGTCATTTGCCCTGATGGCACTTCTCCCATAGCGCGTACACACTATTCCGATAGTCTCTTCTGGTCCGTCGTCCTTCTGCCGTTGGGGCTTGCCCCTCTTGTTCCTGAGCTCACTTATGAATAGTATACTATTCAACGAAACTGTGTGTTACACAACAGTACTACTTACTGATATGACGGTCATAAACTGGATTAATGTTGTCACATTCTTAGTCATCTAGTTCAAACGAACCCGTCACAATCGCTTCGGTTTTGTATAGTTTCAGCAAACGAATTAAGATTTCTGACGCACCCCAGAGGTCGCAGTTGGCGCTGATGGTTGATGTTTTCGATTTTCCCTCTAAACAACAGGACACACGCAAATAAGCAGCAGTGTTCCTAATAGGTTGGGAGCATTGAAAACTGACTAGTTTGGCTGGTCATAGTGAGCAGAATGGGCCTTCAGGTCAGATTAGTTGCTGGTTTGTATACGATTTCTGATTATTGAAACCAAAAGGCAAAACCGGCTTGACAGATTTGCATTATTTAACATAATGCAAATTCAACCTTTGTTATTTTGTCAACGCAAACTCGTCATGAGTTGGACTATGACCATTGACTTAATGAAGTGGTAACAAACAGCACTAATTATTTTGACTCTTTTGCACCTAAAGCGATAATCATAAGGCTAGCTTCCTAGTGGATGAGAACGTTGGCTGTTAATGCGAAGGTTGCGTGGTTCGATATCAGTTCGACTCTGTTGACTCTGCTGTCCTAAATAAATCTCACCAGGACCAAGAAGCATGATGGAGTATCAGCACTTTGGTCAAATTCGTAAAACTTAAGCAGCGTTGTTTTGAGTAGTAAGAACTGAAGGTTGAAATTCGGCTCGTGGCTTTATGTAGCGTTTTTATTGCCCACTTTTTTCTTTTAACTAGTTTTCTTTCAACCCAAATGAAACGAGTTGTTTAGTGTGTGTTCGAAACAATGATTATTTTCTCCTAGGTATTTTCTGATTATATTTGTAAGCCGTTGGGACGGAGATTGAAGAACGCTGCCAATATGTGGCAATTGACTTAACAAACAAAATTCCACATAATGAGATCAAATCCAACAGGTATAAATTCAAAATCACCGTAACACATACACAACGTAAGGAGAATTGACATAAATCCGTTTACTTCCTGCACCATTACTGGAGATTTGATATATAATTCACGGCTGCACACCTGGAAGCGGAAATGTAGCACTTTCTTCAATATGAAACAAGTTCCGGCGGTAAAAACTTTGAACACAGCAGTTGGAACACCAACACTGGTTGATGCAAGCATTTCGTATTGACTCGTCAGTACCAAATTTACAATAACACGGGTGCGTTTTTTATAGCAAACAACTTAAGGGGTGGATAATCAATAAGCGGGTTAGGATAGGTCATTATGTCCAGGGAAGGGTCAAGTTCACGAACAGTTGTTTCCAAACACAGAGAGTTGGCTTGAGTCGATTGATTGCGACTGCTTCGGTAAACCGTAAGAATCTTCGGTTAAAATGACATAACAGGACTCTGAATGCACAATATGGATCGATAACGTGACCAGTGGTCAGGACGTGTCTAGCGACTGAGGAAGCTGGCTGTCTACGCGTTTCAACAGCATTGCCGTTCTCCGGTAACACGGAATTCTGCACCCATTTAGGTAACTGTTCCTTCATTATGGAGCTCAGGCATCTCTCGGTTCTGCTTATGTAACTTTCTCCGCAGTTACCTACAAATTGGTAAATACAATGTGAAGTGGCACCGACAGGCTGATCTCCTTTGACTGAAGGCACCGGCAACTTCAGAATCCGAACAATTACACGGAGTTCAGCTGCATTGAAAGTTCGCCTAATCGGATTCCTCAACCGTTGCTTTGTTTCGTGCATAATATAATCACCCGTAGAAGGCGGCTATATGTAGACCTTCTTTTTCTCTACAGTGACCACCACTTCGGATGGTGCATTTTGTCTACTGTGCCTATCTATGAACCTTCTGGGGTGACACTTTGACTGTAGGACAGAAGTAATCAGATCTAGTTCTTCCGCAAGGCTGTCATGCGTACAGATTCGCCTTGCCCGTGTAAAAAGCGTATTCACTAGTGTTCGTTTATGTTGGACCAGTGTGAAGCTGCTGAATTTTAAGTATTGACCGGACCACGTAGAGTTCCTATAGACAGTTCTTTTTAACCGAACCATCTTCTCGACGACTGATGAGTATATTTAGAAGTGACAAACAGCTGTTGACCTCAAATTCCCAGGTAACCTTCAAATTAGGGTGACAACCATTTAGACGTTGCACCAGGATATCTGTCACCTGTTTAAATCGACTGAATATTAATGTGTCGTCGACGTGTCGCTTGCAGTGTGACAAATTTCCTGCTCAATATTTATCATGAAAAAGTCTGCTAAGCCGGGACACAGTGGCTACTCCGTTTATTTGACTATAGGACTGCTCGAGAAAAGGAAAACTGACATTCTCGGTACAGAGCAGCAAAGTTCCTCTCAATATGTCTGTCGGAAGTGGCAACGAAATGTTACTCATTTCAACGAGCTCACAAATATAGTCAATCGGTTCGTGTAGCGTAACTTTTGTGAACAGTGACTGAACATCTACAGAGCACATCAGTTCGTTAGTAAGATTGATTTTGTTCAAGACACTGACAAATTCAAAAGAATCCTTAATGGAGTGTATCTGAAATGTTTGTTTCAATGGGGTTAAACTAGCGACTAGCCAGCTTGCCAACTTATGTTAAGGGGAGTTCGTCATAGCTAAAATTGTCCTATGTGGCATCACAGGCTTGTGCGTCTTTGGTAGGCCGTAAAGTTGGGGTTTTGACGATCCACACGGCTTAAGATATTTATACGTAACTTCATCAATAATCCTCAACTGTAGGAGCAGCTAAAGATGTCTTTCTATGCAATTCTTTATTTCAGTGACGTCACCCACTTTATCTATTTGCTGAAACTTAGTTTTGTCACCCAATATTGACAACGTCTTCCGAACATACTCATCTTTGTCTAGAACGACAGCCCCAGAGGCCTTGTCCGACTGAAATATACCTACATTTTTTGACTCAAGCTCTCTTAACGACTGCAGGTGTAGCCTCGTGATTGCACACCGGCTATTACTCGGAGTCGTGATAAACCCATAAGCTATGTCGGTGAACTTAGTCTTTAACCTACCTAGGTTGTCAACACTAATTGGTCGAAGATCAGATAATTGATCGATAAGATTCTCAACCTGAGCTTAAATCCAAATGCGATCATACCTCTGTGATGGCATTTTATAATCAAGACCCAAAGCTAACGCTTTCAGTTGCAGTGAACTCAATTGCACTGAAGAACAGTTCAGTACTTACTTACTGGGATCCGGCGGAATTGGTCCCTCATCTTGTTTCGTAGGTGACTTTCGCAACCGACTGATATAAGTCCTGTTTGTACGATCGACGATTTTCTTGCAGAATATTGTAAAAATGATACGACAGCAAATTGTCAAACTTTCGACGACGGATAAAAGACGGTAGAGCATCTGACGCAAAGCAGCTAGTCGCATTTGAACAGTTTCAATGTGAGCAGTCGCAATATGTCTGAGATTATTGTTGGTGACCTTCAGTTTGTTCTTCTTGAAGAGTCGAACGAATTGATAAGGATATCGATCTTGTTGTGTGCACTAATTCAAAAAAGATATCTTCACAAGTTCACGAGCAATCTTGCATCTCATGAACCTTTAGGGGTAACCATTTATCTGTAGTTATACTTAGGCCGGGCAACATGAACGAACACTAGTGAATACGCTTTTTACACGGGCAAGGCGAATCTGTACGCATGACAGCCTTGCGGAAGAACTAGATCTG